>OZ035883.1:116216915-116256915 GCA_964034835.1 Muscina levida | reverse complement strand
TTGGTCAGTTTATTTATATTGCAAAAGTAGACAAAACCACAGAAATCCTTACTATTTGACACACCCCTTCTGGTACCTCACATACAAATGACCGAACTCACCTCCATAGTCTTACATACATATCTTTTTGGTAAGTAAACTGAATTCACTCAATTATTGAGTATGATGTTCGCTTATGAAAATGGGACTCAGGAATGAATATGGACTATATCGGTTCACGCCTTCTGCTACCTCCCTTACAAAATGACCTATTTTTGGAAAATTAATATATCTCCCATAACTTCCAAACGGACTCTTGGGGGGTAATGAAAATTGATCGATTAATTTATGTTGTTAAAGGAGGCATAACCCCAGAAAACCCAACTATTTGACACACCCCTTCTGGTACCTCCCATACAAATGACCGAACTCATCCCCATAGTCTTACAAAACCAGTACAGAAATTTCAGTCAGTTAAACTGACTGATAAATACCATCACCCAATATAATATATTGTTTAAGTCTTGAGTTATTGAAAATAATCGATTTGTAATTAAAACCAGTTAGAAAGTTTCAGTCGGGCAACCCGACTTACATTTACCCTTACCCTCAGTAAAACAAATAATTTTCTATTGTATTGGTATTATTACTCGATTTCTAAAGTAGGCGGAGTGGTACATTTGTATGGGAGGTACAAAAAGGGGTGTGGTTAGGCTTCGAGATTTATTATCCATTACTTTATCCTGTTATAGCTTTACTAATTACAGAATTTGGGCACGATTGCCTTGGGTGTACTGATATTATTAGTACATCCCTAAAGTGGGCGGAAAGGTACATTTGTATGGGAGGTACCATAAGGGGCGTCGCTAGACTTCCAATTTTTTCTCCAAAACTTTGTCCTGTTATAACATAACAACATACCGAATTTGGGCACGATTGCGTCGAGTGTATTGATATTATTACCCTAATTCTAAAGTGGGCAGAGTGGTACATTTGTATGGGAGGTACCAGAAGGGGCGTGTCTAGACTTCCAGATTTTTTCTCCAAAACTTTATCCTGCTTAAACTTTACCAAATACAGAATTTGGGCACGATCGCGTTAGGTCTTTTAATAATATTAATCGATTTCTAAAGTGGGCGGTACCAGATGTGTATGGGAGGTACCAGATGGGGCGTGAATAGACTTCCAATTTTTTTCTCTAAAACTTTATCTTGTTATAGCTTTACTCAAAATAGAATTTGGGTACGATCACGTTTAATTTATTGATATTATTTCTCCATCTCTATAGCGGGCGGAAAGGTAGATTTGTATGGGAGGTACCAGAAGGGGCGTGGCTAGGCTTTCAAAATTTTTTCCAAAACTTTATCCTGTTATAGCTTTACTAAATACAGAATTTGGGGACGATCCCTTAGGGAGTATTGATATTATTACTCGATTTCTAAAGTGGGCGGAATGATGTATTTGTATGGGAGGTACCAGAAGGGGCGGAGCCATGTAGCCCATTTGCAATACCGTAAGTAGTTTTGAGAAAATAATAACTCGTGCAAAATTTCAAAACATTTGGTTGCGTCTTTCGAAAGTTATCGTGCGAACCAGCCGGACAGCCACCCGACAGACAGACAGACAGACAGACAGACAGACAGACAGACAGACAGACAGACGGACATGGCTCAAACGACTTAAAAAGTCATGAATCGAATTTGGTTCAAAGAAACCTAAGGTCTAAAGTGACTCCTTCTATGTGTTACACTTTTGGGTCGTATCAAATGATATATACCTTCATCCCTACGGGTGATGGTATAAATATATTTTTTGTAAGTACACTGAGTTCAGTCACATCATGCGTAAGTTGTACGGTTATTAATGTATGAATCAGGAATGAATATGGATTATATCGGATCACCTCTTCTGGTACCTCCCATACAAAATGACCTATTTTTGGAAAATTAATATTTCCCCCCATAACTTTCAAACGGACACATAGGGGGAATGAAAATTAGTCGGTTAATTTATATTGTGATAGAGGCGAAACCTAACTATTTGAAACG
The DNA here is from genome assembly GCA_964034835.1 of Muscina levida. NCBI lineage: Eukaryota > Metazoa > Arthropoda > Insecta > Diptera > Muscidae > Muscina > Muscina levida. The sequence goes on along the minus strand of OZ035883.1, from coordinate 116,254,888 downwards.
ACCCTTCTGGTTCCTCCCATACAAATTACCAAACTCACCCCCATAGTCTTACATACATATCTTTTATTGTAAGCACACTGAATGCAGTCAAATTTTTCGGAAGTTGTACGTATGAAATTAGAGTCAGGAAGGAATAAGGACTGTATCGATTAATTCCTTTTCGTACACCCAATCAAAATTACCTTTTTTTTTGAAAAATTAATATTTGTCACATAAATTTCAAACAGGCACCTATACCTCCTACACAAATAATCCAAGTTTTGGACGATTTTGCACAACATGCAGGGAAAAAATTAAAGTAATTTTATTTTAATTAAAAATCTATTAATTTTACCCAGTTTACCTGTCTGAAATTTCTGTACTGGTTTAGCTTTTAACTAGTATGACAAATTGTTAATACTTTTGGAAAACTACTGACCAAGAGGGAAGTGAAGGATATAAACTTTTATGCGGTATTCACCTTCATTCGAGATTTCAAACTATAAAATTGCTTTATGTTTACTGTCCGTTTAATAAACTAAAATTTTTTTACGTCACATTTCATTTTCCATTATTATAGCAACACATTTTTCCCAAGTACATACATTTTTCACATTTTGTCTCGAGGACAGCGTTGACGACAAAGTCGTGTATGGCGAAACCTCCCACTGGGACGGTTTCGGAGAAAAAAACCAGTTAGGCGGTTTTCGGTTTCGGCTTAGAACACCCTATTGGCCACTATAGTAGATGTCGCACGTCTTCATGCGCGAGCACCCGCGTCCGTCAACCAGATTTACTGTAAAGCGGTTATGTCAGCCTTGTATTCATCGAGGACATCCGCCAGTGGGTACCTGGTCTATACAGTGTTCTAACATTCAAGGTATATATCCTCAAATCATTGACCTTAACTCTTTTGAGGGGTTCGTCAACATTTTCGGGGGTCCATTTTATTATTATTTTCTTACTTCTTTTCATTGCAATAGTTCAAACGTCTGTGGTGGGTTGCAAGCCCAGCGCATCTCGTCGCAGTTTTCTAAACCTGCCAGGATTTTATTACAGCCGCCCATTCTGAGTCGGACGCTGACCAGGGTACCGCTCACTCTGAGCCAACGATCCTGGGTTTTAGGTTTCGCCCCTAACAGTTAGCCTTGCTCTGACGGGTGTACAATTCACTTTTCCAGATGTCACCACGTGGAGGTACTCCGTCTGCAGTAGTGCCACGAATACGAAGCTCTGTGAGTAGACTTGAAGTGCAATTGGCAAGCATCACTCTGGGTTTGTCAAGTTAAACCGTTCAGAAGCTTTACCTTGTATCTCACTTCCGCAGTCTCAACATGGCTGCTATTTATCATTCAAGCGCTGAATTCGAAAAATAAATCAAGATTTGCGAAATTATCGGCACACAATACGGGAATTTGTCACAGTCATTATCTCTTAACTGACGGACACTGATTCAATAGAATATGCATTGTTTTGCCATGGCTACAATATTTTGAAGAACCAGTCTTGATAAATAACCAACTCTTTCCAAATACTCATTTATAAAATTATGCAGTGGCGTATCATTCACGCTTCTAATTCAATTTACCAACAATTCTCACTATAGTCTTAAAGTTTTCAAAATTTTCCTAAATTAAAGTAAAACATTACTTAATATCAGAGTTTTTTTCAAATGCAAAGCAAATAGTAGTAGAGTTTCGCCCTATATCCCCTAGCATTTGCCAAAATTAATTAACTTTTCTTTTCACTCCCTATCTTCCTCTGCAATAAGTAGCTGCAAACCAAATTTTGAGAAAAAACTTTAAGTGTAACATAAACAAAAACCAAGTGGTTTGGTGCCAATGGTTTTGGTTTAAACAAACTTTTGCTCATCACATTCGTTATTATATTTTATCACTCAGTGCTATGGTAGTCCATCTGTTTAAGCAGTTGAAAGTTGGGTTTCTCTTCTCATATTTCGGTTGTTGTGAATGGCAGCCAGAGGCTATTTACTCTGGTTATTTGTTAAGAAATATAGGTTGATGTTTTTATTTTGAGTAAGTGTGTGTGTGTGTGAGAGAGAGAGTACTGTTGTCTGTCAGCAGGATGGCTGGGGCAGCAAATTGACAGAATACTTTGTGCTGTTTGACCTCATTAAAACTTTATTCATTTATTTATTTGTAAATAGTTGTTTGAAGAAGAAGAAAAAAAAGCAGAAGAATCAAAAAATAATTTAACTTTCAAACCAAAGTGTGGAATTGATGTACAAACATCTATGTATATTTGAAACGTAGACAAACTGTGGACGCATTAGATTACATATCGAGGGCAATGCGTTTGTTGTTCTTGTGAAGTTTTGTTACTATCGTATAAAGGCTGATATTATTGTATATGAAACTACGCCACTATTACTTAGCTTTCTCGCTACAAATATTTTCAACTTGCACCATTCTCCTCTATATCAAATTCCATAAGAAATTGCGTGACAGAGCCCACCAGACTGTTGACCATGGATCAATTGACCATAGCTAAAATATTACTATAGTTTTGATATTGTGGCACCAAAATGACTCTTAGAATTGTTGATGTTTTTGGTTTTGCATGGTGTTTATTATAATCTCACAGAACATTAAACGCAGCATAGGAAACTATGTTTCACATGTCTTAATTGATTTTGTCGCGGTCCCCTATTCAAGAGTTGGACCTTCTGCCCTTTGGAGGAAGGGGATGAGCTGACTTGCGCTGGTTGCTGGCACTTTAAGCTCCGACTAAAACTCAGGGGTTCGGGCGCGGTTCTTGTCAGCGACATCCACTTCAGGCAGCGAACATAAAAATCTGGTGTATGGATGGACAATTCTAAAACAAAACATGGTCTGGTCACACCTTTTACACAGTTTACAACTTACAAGTAAAATTTTGTTTGCGGAGACATAAAAGCTCGTGGTTTATGCCCGGCATACTCCCACCCCAAACCATGGTAACTTGAGGCCCATTGCAAGCTACCCCTTTTCCGCTACACCCTTATCCTGGCTGTTTTCGGAGTTAACTTACCCTCCTTTAACTTCTTTAGCACTCCATTTTGATCATTTAATAACGCTCAGACACGAATTTGGTACAACATTATAAAGGGGTTGTACCGTAATCTGTTGAACAACGTTTATGGTATTTTTATACCATCACCCTTAGGGATGAGGGTATATATCATTTGATACAACCCAAAAGTGTAACACATATAAGGAGCCACTTTTGACCCTAGGTTTCTTTGAACCTAATTCGATTCATGACTTTTTAAGTCGTTTGAGCCGTGTCCGTCTGTCCGGCTGGTGCGCACTATAACTTTCGAAAGACGCACTCAAATGTTTTGAAATTTTGCACGAGTTAATATTTTCCCAAAACTACTTATGGTTTTGCAAATGGGCTACATGGCCCCGCCCCTTCTGGTACCTCCCATACAAATACATCATTCCGCCCACTTTTGAAATCGAGTAATAATAGCAATACGCCCAACGCAATCGTATCCAAATCCTGTATTTAGCAAAGTTATTACAGGATAAAGTTTTGTAGAAAAAATTTGGAAATCTAGACAGGCTCCTTCTGGTACCTCCCACACAAATGTACGTTTCCGCCCACTTTAGAAATCGAGTAATAATATAAATACACCCAACGGGATCGTACTCAAATTCAGTACTTAGTAAAGCTATAACAGGATAAAGTTTTGGAAAAAATATTGGAAGTCTAGCCACGCCCCTTCTGGTACCTCCCATACAAATGTACCTATCCGCCCACTTTAGAGGTGGAGTAATAATATCAATAAATCCTACGCGATAGTACCAAATTCTTTATTTAGTAAAGCTATAGTAGGATACAGTTTTTGAGAAAAAACTGGAAGTCTAGCCACTCCCCATCTGATACCTCCCACATACATCTGGTACCACCCACTTTAGAAATCGATTAATATTATTAATAGAACTAACGCGATCGCGCCCAAACTCTGTATTTAGTAAAGTTCAAGCTGTATAAAGTTTTGGAGAAAAAATCTGGAAGTCTAGACACGCCCCTTCTGGTACCTCCCATACAAATGTACAACTCCGCCCACTTTGGAGATGGAGTAATAATATCAATAAACACAACGCGATCGTGCCCAAATTCTGTATTTAGTAAAGCTATAAGAGGAAAAAGTTTTGGAGCAAAAATCTGGAATCCTAGACACGCCCTTTCTGGTACCTCCCATACAAATGTACCGCCCACCTTAGAAATCGATTAATAATACCAATATAATAGAAAATTTTTTGTTTTATTGAAGGTGAGGGTATATGTAAGTCTGGTTGCCCGACTAAAAAATTCTTACTGGTTAGTATTGTATTTCAGTACTATATAGTTGTAATTTTGGCGTATTTATACCATCACAAAGCCTTATTTTCCTTCAACTCTTTATTCCAATTAAAAGAACTGGGTTAATTAATTTTCAAGGTGTGGAGGTGCTCCGATGATGACCGGCGTCTGCAGGTAGATTAACGTGCTGGTATCTGAACTGCCTGGTGCTCTTGGACGGCGGATCCCCGATGCAACAGTGGAGGTCCCAAAATAGGGTAAGTATAAAAAAGTCCATTATCTTAATATTTTATTAGTTTGAATTTCACTTTTCTTTTGACTTCGGGTCTTTTGCCCTAAATTTTTAATATTGTTCAGAGCTTTTATGTACTGTTTCGTATTTATACCATCACCCTTAGGGATGAGGGAATATATCATTTGATAAAGGGTAATGCATTAAAGGAGATGAGTTAGACCCCAAGTATCTTAAGACCTAATTCGTTTCAGTACTTTTTAAGACGATTGAGCTATGTCCATCTGTCTGGCTGGCTGGCTGGATGGATGGCTGGTCAGCAGGATAACTTGAATAAACCTTATCGGATCAGTATGAAAATTTACCAGTATTAATATTTTTCAAAACGAACTTATACAAAATTACCTATTTTTGCATAATTTATATTTCATTCATAACTTCCATATTTATCTTGCAAAAGTAGACAAAAACTAAGAAAACCGAAACCTTAGCCATACCCCTTCTGGTACCTCCCATACAAATGACCTAATTGAACCTCATAGTTTTACATACATATCTTTTTTGTAACTAAACTGAATTAACTCAAATTTTGCATATGATGTTTGCATATGAAAACTGGAGTCAGCAGTGAGTATGAACTATATCGGTTCACGCCTTCTGGTACCTCCCATACAAAATGACCTATTTTTGCAAATTTAATATTTCTCCCATATTTTCCAAACGGACACTTGGAGGAGAATGACAAATGGTCGGTTAATTTATCTTGCGATAGGAAGCAAAACCTCAGAAAACCTTACTTTTTGACGCACCCTTTCTGGTACCTCCCATACAAATTCCCGAATTCACCCTCATAGTCCTACATACATATCCTTTTTTGTAAGTACAATTAATTCAGTCAAATTTGGCGTAACTTGTACAGTTATGAAAATTTGAATCAGGAATGAATATAGATTATATCGGTTCACGCCTTCTGGTACCTCCCATACAAAATGACCTATTTTTGCAAATTTAATATTTCTAACATAATTTCCAAACGGACACTTGGGGGGTATTGAAAATTGGTCAATTAATTTATCTTGTGATAGGAAGCAAAACCTTACAAAACATAACTATTTGACGCACCCCTTCTGGTACCTCCCATACAAAATACCGAACATACCCTCATAGTTTTAAATACATATATTTTGGTAAGTACAGTGAATATGGTCGAATTATGCGTAAGTTGACAGTTATGATAATTTGAATCAGGAATGAATATGGATTATACCGGATCACCCTCTGGTACCTCCCATACAAAATGACCTTGTTTGGAAAATTAATATTTCTCCCATAATTTCTAAACCGGCACTTGAAGGATAATCAAATTTGGTTAGTAATTATCTTGTAATAGGAATTATTATTGGGTGATGGTATTTATCTGTCAGTTTACCTGACTGAAATTTCTGTACTGGTTAAATGTCTTTTTTTCACAAAACTTCTAATCAAAAATATTTATTCTTTGGTATCTTGAGACGCCTTCTTCTTGCTGCCAGTTGATCTTATGTATACGGAAAAGAAGCTTCCTTGGGCGGCCGACATTTCCTTCACCTGTGATTCCCCTTTTCACTCAAAATCCCTGTCCCAAAATACAAGCTCTAACATCATGCTACTCCCAATAGCAGGGTTGTTTGAATTAAGGGTCTTGCTCCTCACACATAGATGTCGTTGGCATCCGTAGGCACAAACTACAATTTCCCAATGAACAACATATCGTCAATTGTCTTACGCAAAACAATTAATTAACTGCTATGTATTTTGAAACTCACAGCGCGTTGCGTGTTATTGTTTACAATTAAAAGTAGAATATATATACAAAAATTATCTTATGTTGTGTTAACACATAATGTATTTGTATTTAATTACGAGCTAGCAAATAATTCTGAATAATTTAAAATTTTTATTATTTTGCTAAACAAATGGAATAGAAAATCAACACATGTGTATAAAAAAGGCAAACAGTGAATAAAGCACTAACACATGACTCTTGCACGGATCCTTCCGTCTCTAGGTATGCTTTCATTTCACGCCACCACTTTATGCAATATATCATATTTTCCCAACAAAACAAAACGAAAAAGCTAACAGCCTTAGGCTTTTACCAAAACAACTAGAAAAATATTTATGGCAAACACAATTGTTATCTTTAACTGTGTGGTTAACAAAATGAGACCAAAAATACGTAGTAGCGATGATAAAGGAGTTAATCTGTTGACTTGTAGTATTCATTAATCAACCCAAAACGGGTACATGGCGCATTTTAAAGAAAGCAATGCTTAAGACAGGATCCTTCGGATGGATTTAAAACACGTATACTAAACCAGTACAGAAATTTCAGTCAGGTAAACTGACTGATAAATACCATCACCCAATATAAGATATTGTTGAAGTCTTGAGTTATTGAAATGAATAGATTTTTAATTAAAATAAAATTACTTATGTATATTTTTTCCCCTGCTTGTGGTGCAAAATCGTCCAAAACTTTACTTATTTGTGTAGGGGGTATAGGTGCCGGTTTGGAATTTAAGTGAGAAATATTAATTTTTCAAAAAAAAATAATTTTGATAGGGGGTACCAAATTTTCATACGTACAACTTACGAATAATTTGACTGAATTCGGTGCACTTACAAAAAAAGACTATAGGGGTGAGTTCGGTCCATTGTGTGGAAGGTACCTGAAGGGGTGCGTCAAATAGTTAGCTTTTCTGAGGTTTCGCCTCCTATCACAATATAAATTAACCGACTAATTTTCATTACCCCTCAAATGTCCGTTTGGAAGTTATGGGTGAATTATTCATTTTCCAAAAATAGGTAATTTTGTATGGGAGGTACCAGAAGGGGTGACCCGATATAGTCCATATTCACTCCTGATTCATGTTTTCATAAGCGTACAAATTACTCATAATTTGACTGAATTCAGTGTACTTAGAAAAAAGTAGAGGAGGTACCAGAAGGGGTGCGTCAAATAGTTAGGTTTTCTAGGGTTTTGCCTCCTATAATAACATAAATTAATCGACCAATTTTCATTACCCCCCAAGAGTCCGTTTGGAAGTTATAGGAGAAATATTAATTTTCGAAAAATAGGTAATTTTGTATGGGAGGTACCAGAAGGCGTGAACTGATATAGTCCATATTCATACCTGAGTCTAATTTTCTTAAGCAAACCTCATACGCAAAATTTGAGTGATCTCAGTTTACTTACAAAAAAGATATGTATGTAAAACTATAAGGGTCAATTCGGTCATTAGTATGGGAGGTACCAGAAGGGGTGTGTCAAATAGTTAGGCTCTCTGAGGTTTCGCCTCCTATCACAACATTAATTTATCGACCAATGTTCATAACCCCCCAAGTGACTGTTTTGAAGTTATTGGAGAAATATATAATTTCCAAAAATAGGTCATTTTGTATGGGAGGTACCAGAAGGCGTGAACCGATATAGTCCATATTCATACCTGAGTCTAGTATTTATAAGCAAACATCATACGCAAAATTTGAGTGATCTCAGTTTACTTGCAAAAAAGATATGTATGTAAAACTATAAGGGTCAATTCGGTCATTTGTATGGGAGGTACCAGAATGGGTGGGGCAAAGGTTTCGGTTTTCTTAGGGTTTGTCTACTTTTGCAAGATGAATAAACTGACCAAATTCAAACATCCTCCGGTTGTCCGTTTGGAAGTTATGGAAGAAATATTAATTTTCCAAAAATAGGTAATTTTGTATGGGAGGTACCAGAAGGGGTGGGGCTATTCAGCCCATTTACAATCCCATAAGTTCGTTTTGAAAAATATTGATACTGGTAAATTTTCATACCGATCCGTTAAGGTTTACTCGAGTTATCCTGCTGACCAGCCATCCAGCCAGCCAGCCATCCAGCCAGCCAGCCAGCCAGCCTGCCAGCCAGCCAGCCAGCCAGACAGACGGACATAGCTCATTCTTCTTAAAAAGTTCTGAAACGAATTTGGTCTTAAGATACTTGGGGTCTAACTCGTCTCCTTTAATGCGTTACACTTTTTTTCGTATCAAATGATATATACCCTCATCCCTAAGGGTGATGGTATAAAAAGTAATAGTCAATAATTTTGCAGAAAAAAGAAACATTTTTGCACTATCATGTACTAACGAAGTGTTAGTATAAACATATGTTGCTTTTTTACTGTCATATATGATGAAATCGTGGAAACTTCAAACATCCTACCCTACAGTTTGTAAAAGCAAATAAATTAATTTCGAACCGACAGACTTAAGAGGTAATAAATAATTACAGCTATAATGAATAGATAAACTCAAATTTGGAAAACATCAAAAATGTACTGGTTATACAGCATAGCAACACATATCCACCATGCAAAAGCCTGCAGGACCTATGGGCATCTTCCAAAAAAGATGTACTAAAAGTGAAAAACTTTTTACTATGTAATAATAAAACTTTAATGCCTACGTATTATTAATATAAAAGCAGTGTTTTCTAATCTTACACAGTACAACATATTTCAGCTCATTGATTTGGGACTCAATTCTGAGAACTGCGCGCAAAAGTAGCCCCAAAAAGAATACGTTCTGCATCATTCGTTTTGTCAAGTTATATGCCATAATAATTTAATATCGATTTCAAGTTAGTATCGTATAGGGAAATCTGTCATGTTTTAGGCTCGCTTGTTTGACATAACTCGAGAACCATCAACCAAATTAAGAATTACAATTACTTTAATCTGTTCATATAACGTTTCCCTACATAAACAACAGTTTCACTTTACCATTCATCAAATGATTTTGAATCATACGCCACGATTTACGTGGAATATTACTTATGATAATCATACGCCACCAAATAACAATAGAACAAAAGAGCCTTAAACGTGACAAATTCCCCTATACGTTAGTTGCTAACTTCAAATCGATACATAATTATTATGGCATTTAATTTGATAAAACGAATAATGCTGAAATTCTTCTTTTTGGGGGCTACTTTCACGTGCAGTTCTCAGAAGTGAGTCCCAAATTAATGATTTGTACTGTGTAATTGGTCCTTATCAGTGTGGCGTTAGACCTGGTAGACCAAGAACCAACAAGAAATTCGCACTGCGGCAAGCCCTGAAAAAGACCCAATAGAAACAAATGGACACAATCTATTTTTCGTCGACTATAAAGCTTCCTTTGACCGTCATGGCTGGCGGAATGATGCAAGGCGACGGCCTATCGTGTGACCTCCTCCACATAGTGATGGAGATGATAACCAGTACAGAAATTTCAGTGAGGTATACTGACTGATAAATACCATCACCCAATATAAGAAAATACTTAAGTCTTTAGTTATTGAAATTAACCAATTTTTACTTAAAATTTCTAATGCTTTATTATTTGTCTGCTTGTGGACCGTAAACGGTTGTAAATAGGACTTTCGGTCAAAATATCAGCAGTCCAGAGACATGTAGCAAAACTGTTAAAATTTGACTAATTTGTATAAAAGGTACCATTAGCGATTGCACAACGTTTATGATTATTATACCATCACCCTTAGGGATGAGGGTATGTATCATTTGATACGAAAACCAGTAAGAAAGTTTCAGTCGGGCAACCCGACTAACATACACCCTCATCCTCGTGGCGTGTCTAGACTTTCAGATTTGTTCTCCAAAACTTTATCCTGCTTGAACTTTACTAAACTTTACTTTGGGCACGATCGGGTTATGTCAATTAATAATATTAATTGATCTTTAAAGTGGGCGGTACCAGATGGGGCGTGGCTAAACATCCAGTTTTTTTTTTCTCAAAAACTGTATCCTGCTATAGCTTTACTAAATAAAGAATTTGGGTACGATGGCGTTGGATTTATTGATATTATTACTTCGTCTCTAATGTGGGCGGAAAGGTACATCAGTGTGGGAGGTACCAGAAGGGGAGTGCCTAGACTTCCAATTTTTTCCCGAAATTTTATCCTGTTATTGCTTTATTGTATTGATATTATTACTCGATTTATTAAGGGGGCGGAATGATGTATTTGGATGGAAGCTACCAGAAGGGGCGGGGTCATGTAGCCCATTTTCAATACAGTATGTAGTTTTGGGGAAATATTAACTTGTGCTAAATTTCAAAGCATTTGGTTGCGTCTTTCGAAAGTTGTCCTGCGCAGCAGCCGGACACCCAGACGGACATGGCTCATACGACTTAAAAAGTCATGAATCGAATTTGGTTCAAAGAAACCTATGGTCTAAAGTCACTACTTCTATGTGTTACACTTTTGGGTCGTATCAAATAATATATAACCTCATCCCTAAGGGTGATGATATAAAAACGTACATTCTGTGCACAATTTTGTTTCCAATAATACTAAAAAAGAGTTTTGAAAATCGGTTAAGAATTGCGGCCTAAAATTCCAAAAGTTCCAAAAAACTTTTTTTTCTCCACTGCGCATGCTAAGAGTTTGTTGTAAGTCTTTAAATCGAGAGCGTGTTAATTTAAAATAACTCTAGAAGCTATCCCATACCTTATTAATGGGGTCAAATTAGGAAATTAATTTGACGTTTTTAAGAGTATTAAGTCCACAGGAAAATAAAGACTACACCAACATGACAGATTTGAGATTTCGAAATAAATTGTTTGGAATATTTCTTTGTTTTAGAAAACTAAGATAACTATATGTGCGAGTTTTGTCCTCAATTAGCAAGGATGCTGTTGTGCGTTTTCATAACAAAGACCCCAGATATCTGCACGTTAATACACGTGCGTATATGCTAATAGTGCTTCACATAGCTTACAGTCCTACATCACATTCGACCATAACCCAACAAATGCTCATCCCACATAGAGTGCCCCCTCAAATAAACAAAGCCACACGTACGATAAACTCATAACTTTTATCATTTTTGTAGTATGGTTCAGCAGTTATTGATATCATCAAGAATGCGGGCATAATTTGTTCCATTTATATGATGAGGCAAATCATTATAATAATCATTCACTTTTATATTTGCATGCACATATAGAAACTTAAAGATGATAATATGGGAATATCTTTCAGCTGTCGTGCAGCATATATTAAGATTCTTATATTGGACGCTTCGGTATTATTTATTATGTCATAGTTGTGATGAGACGATATGATTTACAACTGCTCACATTTTTACTCTATATACTGGTACATTGAAGAGATAGGGTATTTGTAAATCGCTTAGTAGCTGATGACGTTCTATCACTTATTGCTAAGTCAATGCACTAAACATTCATACAAAAAATACCTTTACAAAGTCAACTGCTTAACATACTACACATAATGCTAAATCGCTGAAAATCAATTTCAGCATTAATGCATTTACTGCATGAACGAATAAAACAATAAAGGAATAACGAAACTTTTAAATTAAACATCAAATTTCACAAAGAAAAGAAACAACCAGAACAGAAATTTCAGTCAGGTGATTGTGCACATTTATACAAATATTTCTGATTTGAGTGTAAGTACAAAACAGATATACATGTAGAACTATGGGGTGATTTCGGTAGATTGTATGGGAGCTACTAGAAGGGGTGTGGCAAAAAAGTATCCGTGATTAGAAAATATTTGAACTGACCAAATTAAAATATTCTCCAGTTGTCGGGTTGGAAGTTATAGAAAAAATATTCCTTTCACAAAACTACGTCGTTTTGTATGGGAGGTACCAGAAGGAGTACCTCTAATTACATTTACCATCCAATTACTTCGTTTTGAAAAATACTAAAATAATACTGATGGATGAATTTTCACAACTATCATAAAAAGTTCTAAAACGATTTGGTCTTAATTTGCGTTTTTTGGAATTTGGGTCTTAACATGTCTCCTAAAGGTCGATGAAATAAAAAAGTTTATGCAGATTATCAAAATTATTTTTTTAAATTTATGTAAAAGCACATTTTATGTTGAAGCGGGCCTGTCCAACACAGAGTATTTCTTTACTCCAAACACTTTGGCCTACACATAAAGGTTATTTTATGTAGCATATTAAATTCTTTTCAATGTACTTTTTATGAAAGCATCAATAAATAAATAAAAGATTCATTGTAAGACATAAAAAAATATTAATTTTCCAGCATCGGATAAAGAACACAAGGCATGTGTCCATTCATGTACTCGTTTGAAGCTCCTCCTTTACAGTACAGTAAACAAAAGACAACATAAAATTTTATATACATAACATATAGTTTACATGATGTTTTTTCCTACTATGGTTTGACTTGACATTGTCAACATTCTAAGGGATTTCTGTTGCCGTATAAATGCATAGCAAATCGGTTTGAATCTCCACACATACATTGTTATGGGTGTATGCAAATATACATCGGACAAAGGCTTTAAGCAAACCAACACACCTTAGTCATGTTGTACAGAACCCCAGCGGCGAAATTTGAGAGGCCTTCCTCATATAATGCATGCAGTAGTCATTATTTGGGAATAACATTTCAAATAAGGAATACAGTACGCATGATTTTTCATCTGATTTAGGCATTTTAGAGACTGACCTGCCTAAGACATGTAAAAAGAAGGCAGAGGGATTTCATACACATCCCCTCTCGCTTCCAAATAACATGGGTATTGCATGCCTTCTAAATGGAAAGAATTGTTAATACGTTTTTTTTCAACTTTTATGAAGGCCTGCCAGAGGCCTTTGAAAAGAAGGCAGAGGGATTTCACACATACCCTCTCGCTTCCAAATATAAGGGGTATTGGATGTCTTCCAAATGGATTGTTAATTTCCGTGGAAGGGGTTTTTTTCAAACAGTGTATCATTAGTTTCAACCAAACAATTCGAATGCATCTTCATAGGCTAGACAGTAGCATGGCTGACTAATAATCACGAGGTAATGGGTTCAAACTCCAGCAATGTTTACTGTTGTTGGAAAAAAATGTAAGTATAGAGAAAAACATATATAAGTGAGAAATATCTAAAAATAACCGGTGCGCTCTCAAAAAAACTAAATAATTTGAGGGTGCACTGTATAGTTTTAGTTTTATTTGCAAGTCATTATTTTTTCATGTGTATGCTGGCCTTCCATACTGCCTTCTAATAGAAAGCATCCATAGGGCCCCTTTACAGAAAATTTCCATGAGGCCTTCTTATAGAAAGCATCCATAAGGCCTTCTTATGGAAACCGGCGACGGAAGGCCTTATTTTCCAATGTCACGCAATGTAAAAAAAGAAAGGAAGAAAGAAGGCCAAGGAAGACATACCGGATCCAAAAGAAGGCCTTCAAACTCATGAACGAAGGCCTTCCTTCTCATGATTTCCGCCGCTGGGACTGTATGTTAACTAATACATAAATATAGCATCGGTATTATCGACATGAGGACAATGAATACGGATACATACAATGTACATAATCTGACTTCATAAAGGAAAACAAGATTTCTATAAATCAAATAAGCATATGAAGGGAGAAAAATAATACTATTTGAGATTGATACAATTTAAATAAAAATACATTTCATATGTAGTATAACTGCACAATTCTCGGAGATAAAAATAAATAATATACATACAAATTGTTTATAGATTTAACATTTCAAGGACTTATATTCATTGTGAGAGCATAATTGCTTTTCGTTATTACATTTTATTTTTGGACATTGGATATAAAAAAAAAGTATATTAAATTAATTTTTCTCTGTTTTAATTCACTAGTGTACAAAATATAATATATATTACTAGTGGGCCCGGCAATGCTTCGCTATTGCATATCAACTTGTAATACATTTCAGATTTCTTGCCATCCTCAATGCTATATAAACGCTAATTAATACATTTGTAGGTCTACAAAGTATGTACTTTGAAAATGGTACTTAAGCTCGACAATAATATGTTGAGTTTATTAACTTATGTAACTAATTTCAAGTAAATCCTTAACATGGAAGTTAACCAATTAAGATTTATTGTTTTAAATGCTTAATATCGTAGGCTCTATGACGATTGTAAAAAGTTCATCAGCAAAGTCATATCTATCATATCTGTATGTAGGGCGAAAACCCACTTATTTCTCAAATCGGACATTCTGCTAAAGTTCAAAATTCAATTTTTATTTTTTCTGTAGTAGCGGGTATCTTCTGTATACTAACTATCTCTTTGGGCGTAAAAAACATTTTTGGCATGTCTTCTCCGCCTAATGACCTCAAATAAAAATTTCGTTTGAAGATTTATGCCTTTAGTCATAAAAACCTCTTTCGCCATGTCTTCTTCGCCCACGAATCAAGAATATTTCCGAATACTGTATTTGCATTGAACTCGTGTTACCATTTTTTAAGATAATTCGGTCACCAAACGCTTGACGCTTGCAGCGCCTCGGCACTTTTTATTTTTTTAGTTCCAAATAGCCTGTTCATTAGGACGGATCAATTTAATCGTATACCAAAATCGGAACCTACGAAAATTTCACTAAGAAACAACACCCGCACTTAGAGGGTCATCATAGAATCCAAGAGGCCCTTATTTTGACCCCATGTGCTCCGGCTCCAATTTTGACCTACCATTCAGATGTTTGGAAACCAAGACGAAGAGAATAGTATATTTCTGATGCTGTTTGAGATCCCGCCCTACATATTGGACTTCCGCCAAAGGCAAAAATTCAAGGATTGTAAAAAACTTAATTTCTGCTTGCCAACTTTCAAAGACCATAACTTATTTTTCACAGTTTTCCGCAGAAGGTTTCAAAAAATATATATGAAGTTTTCGGTTTTTGCTTATTTAAAAACAAAAAAAAACTCTACCTATCTCTAGGCGAACTGCAATATAATATGGAATTTAGAGGACGATCAAACTATTACTATGGCAGTTATAACTGGGATGTGGCACAGCCCACTTCCCTTGCAGTAATTTATACTGTAACAAATCTTATCTATATACCTCTGATAGTTCATGAGATATAGCCCTTTTGATTTTCAAGTTATATGGGCGGTGCCACACCCCTTTATCCAATCACAACCAATTATAGCCAGGAACTATCAACAGGTCAACAGTACCAATTGGTACAATTTTCGTATCAATCGGTCTATTAGAAAAGCTGTTAGAGCGATTTTTGAAAAAGGGGCGTGGCACCGCCCACTTCTAGCCTGGTTGTAATTAATACTGCTCCAACAACATATATACCAAATCTCATCTTCATACCTCTGATAGTTCATGAGATACAGCCCTTTTGATTTTCAAGTTGTATGGGCGGTGCCACGCCCCTTTATCCAATCACAGCCTATTATAGCCAGGGACTATCAACAGGTCAACAGTACCACTTTGCCGAAAATTTTCGTATCAATCGGTCTATTAGAAAAGCCGTTAGAGCGTTTTTGAAAAGGGGGCGTGGCACCGCCCACTTCTACCTTGGCTGAAATTAATACTGCTTCAACAACATATATACCAAATCTCATCTTCATACCTCTGACAGTTCATGAGATACAGCCCTTTTGATTTCTAAGTTGTATGGGCGGTGCCACGCCCCTTTGTCCAATTGGACCGAATTGTAAATCTAAACCATCCGGGGCGCCACCCAAACGCATACAAAAAAATTTATGCAAATCGGTCCAGCCGTTTAGGAGGAGTTCAGTCACAACACACGTACGGTAGAATTTTATATATAAAGATGATGTAATCATAAAATTAATCTCACAACATTTGAAAAAAAAAACAAGTGAGAATGTTTTAGTAGAGTAAACCGACTTACATATACCCTTACTCTCAGTAGAAACATAACATTTGCTTAACAAACTACAGAATTTGGGAACTATCGGCCATATAGCCCATTTCCAATACCGTAAGTAGTTTTGGGGAAATATTAACCTGGGCAAAGTTTCAAAGCAATTGCCGGACAGACGGACATGGCTAAACGACTTAAAAAGTTATGAATCGAATTAGATTTAAAACCAAAACAGCAATTTCAGTCAGATAATCTGACTGATAAATACCATCACCCAATACAAGATATTCTTTAAAACTTGAGCTTTTGAAATTAATCGACTTTTAATTAAAAAAAAATTCTTATGCATTATTAGTTTTCTGCTTGTAGAGTGTAAACGGTTGTACATAGGACTTTCGGTCATAATATCAGCGGTGTAGAGACATATACCAAAACCGTAAAAGTTTGGCTTATTTCCTTTGAAGGTACCATTAGGTGCAGCACAAAGTGTCCGAAGTTTCCTTCTGTTTTCCATGAGAAGGCTGCAGTCACATCCCGCAATTTCCGACTGATGATGTCTACGTCATCAGCATACGAGAGTAGCATTTTTTTTTTTGAAAATAGTGCCACTCGTGTTTACTGCAGCTTTTCTCATTATCATCTGCAATACTTTGTTGAAGAGGTCACACGATAGGCCGTCGCCTTTTTTTAGGCCTC
Source organism: Muscina levida (assembly GCA_964034835.1). Lineage (NCBI taxonomy): Eukaryota > Metazoa > Arthropoda > Insecta > Diptera > Muscidae > Muscina > Muscina levida. Next base: position 116,237,985 of record OZ035883.1, on the reverse strand, counting down.
GTCTGGTACAGAATGGCTCCGTAAGGTCCTTGCCAATCTTCACTGAAGACTTCGTGTCAGTAGTTCGAGTAATTTCTGCCGTATCGGGCTGTCGAAGGCAGCTTTATAGTCGGCGAAAGATGGTGCGTGTCGATCTGTTTCTGTTGGGTCTTTTCCAGGATTTGCCGAAGTGTGAATATCTGGTCAGTTGTTGATTTACCAGGTCTGAAGCCACACTGATAAGGCCCTATCAGGTTGGATGACACTGGCTTTATTCTTTCAAATAGTACACTCAACAGGACCTTATATGCCATGGGTAAAATGCTTATAGTTGGAGCACACACTTGGATCACCTTTTTTCAGCACAGGACATAATACGTTTAAATTCCAATTGTCGGGCTCGTAGGAGCTGGTGCATGCTCGTTATCAGCTCCTCGCCACTGGACTTGGAGAGCTCTGTCCGAAGACCGTCGGCACCGGCTGCTTTATTGTTTTTCAGCCTCGATATTGCTCTTCTTACCTCGGCTTGATCAATCTAAGCCGTCGTCGACAATTGGCGTGATAACTTCACGTGCGCTGCCTTCTGGAACCTGCAGTTGCTGGAAGTGTTCTCTCCATATATGAACCACACTCAGCGTATCTGTAACCAGAATTCCATCCTTGCAAATTAACATTGAATAAACGCTTATCTTGGCTAAAGTTGGCTCAATTCAGTGGATATACAAAAATATATGCATAGAAAAGGGGCAATTCCGGTTCTTTACATGGAAGGTAGCAGCAGGGATGTGTCAAATAGTTAGAGTTTCGGAGGTTTTGCCTCCTATTGCAAGATAAATTAACTGAACTAATTTGAGCATCCCCCAGGTGCCGGTTATGGGAGAAATATTAATTTTCCTACAAAGGTAATTTTATACGGGAGGTACCAGAAGGTGTAAACCGATATAGTCCATATTCATTTATGAGTAAAATTTTCATAAGCTAACACCATACACAAAATTTGAATGAATTCAGTTTACTTACAAAAAAATATGTATATAAAACTATGAGGGTCAATTCGGTCATTGGTAAGGGAGGTACTAGAAGGGGTGTGGCAAAGGTTTCGGTTTTTTTTAGGGTTTGTCTACTTTTGCAAGATAAATAAAATGACCAAATTCAAATATCCTCCGGTAGTCCGTTTGGAAGTTGTAATATTAAAATATTAATTATCAAAAAATAGGTAATTTAGTATGGGAGCAATATGGTCTTAAGATACTTGGGGTCTAAGTCGTTTCGTTTAATGCTTTCTTTTCGTATCAAATGATATATACCCTCGTCTCTAAGGGTGATGGTATAAAAATATAGGGTCTAAAATGACTCATTCTATGTGTTACACTTTTGGGTCGTATCATATACATATACCCTCACATACAAATGTACCATTCCGCCCACTTTAGCGACGGAGTAGTAATATCAATACACCCAACGTGATCGTGTCCAAATTCAGTATTTAGCAAAGCTCAACCAGGATAACGTTTTGAAGAACAAATTGGAAGTCTAACCACTCCCCTTCTGGCACCTCCCATACAAATGTACCACTCCGGTAAATGTAAGTCGGTATCCTGCAAAAAGATCTCAAGTCGACTTTTGTTTGTTTCTAAGTTATTGATGATTTAAATTTTATGGCCGTCTATGTATTGATACAATAATTACAAAACTGCTTTAGTTACATTGATTATGGCATTTGGGACACATTTACATCATTAAGTTTATATCAAAAAAGAGGTGTTGTGTCCTTATGTCTTAATTAGTTTTTTTCCAAAATTGTATAAAATAATAACATGATGTTTATTCGCATAATACACATTTCTTGCCATCCGTAGTTAAAACATTTGTTGCGTAAAATCAGTTTGATAGATTGTAAAGTCGGCCCTTGGCGCGTTTACAAAACAAAAATATGTAAATGTGAAAGTGAAAATGAGAGCATAACTATTGTGTATCTGTTAACAGTTGATTGGTTTGCAAACATTTCATAAAATGGTGCGCTAAATTGATTACAATACAGGGTATTACACAAATAAATACAATTACTAAGAGAACACAATTGTTGGGGTTTTTGGTGATCTTTTTCCAGTTGCATGACCGAAATCAGCCTCATAGTTTTACATTCTAATCTTTTTTGAAAGTACACTGAATTTAGTCAAATTTTCCGCTTATGAAAATCTGAAAATGCAAACGGCATTTTTATCTTTAAAAAATATAAAATAAAATTCGCGGATAGTAAGTACTGTGTGTAGGGGGCGTGCCAAAACTTTTGACAAGTTAAAATTTGATATATTGGCACCGCCAAGCTAGCCAAAATCATTTATAACAAGTTACTGCAAGTTTCATATTTGTCAGTGTCATCCCACAAAGTCGTATCAGCTTTGCGAGAATAACAAAGTTAGCCAGACAATATATTAGTGTCGATCTGCGTCGATAAACAAGTAGGTGCCGTTAGTTGTGAATCTAAAAATTTAAAGCATGTTAATTCACAACAACGCGAGAAGCTATTCCATACCTCATTCATGGGGTGCAAAGGGAAATTAAGTTTTTTTTTAACTCGATCAGAAGTTAATTTCAAGATCCAAATACGAACTTAAATCGAGAATGAAAAAGAAGTGATGACTTGTAAACAAACCTTTTGTTCTATTGACCGTTTTTAAATTAAGGTGATAGCCATCCTCTCCACGACAGAACATCAACGGGTATTGAAGTGCATCATATGAACGATGAGTCATGCCTCAGTTGTCTAACATCCCGACGCTTGAGAACAATATCGCATGATTCCACATTCTTCCCAACAATCACCACTGCGACTTCATTTATAGTGAAGAGAAGTGCATGGCGACCATTGGGTTTTTTGTTTGCTCTGATAATGATTTTTTGGTCGTCGGAATGCATTGTATTCAATGCGGTTTTGAACAATCGGACCAGTGCGTTATTCGCATGCATAAGATTTTGAAATTGTTCGATCATTTCGTGTTTAATCTTTTAACATAATAATCCCAAATTTTCCAAGCATCATCATCATCATCATTTTTCGAGTTTTCCACCAAGAATTTTTCTATTATTCGAATATTACAAATTAACATCGTCAAAAATTATCAATCATACGATAAAATTCAAAATTTCGTCAAAAAAAAAATTAAATTTGTTGGCATTTTTCCGTAATTCTTCGTCAAAAATTTTCCATTTTCCCATTTGTATAGCTAGCAATATGTCAAAAACGCCTTTTTTCGAAAAATAATTTTTTTATTGTTGAATATGATTCTTTGGGGGCTCAGAAACAATTTTTATTCCACAAGTTTTTCAAACTTGGCTTTTCTGCAAAAGTACCGTTATTTATAGGTTACTCACGATAATCGCTTATTTGACCCTTAAAACCTGAGAATTTCATTTGACAATGTTCTGCAATTTTGTCTAAAAATCTTAGATCATAATTTTTGTTGAATGTGTCAACTGTGAAAAATCTCAAATAACGGTACATTTTTATACTTTTTTAATAAACATGTAAATCGCGCCATCTTGCGGCAACATTTTGCAACATTTTTTGAAATATAAAACAAGCTTAGCTCAGAACGCGTCCACAGAGGTATCAGTGATAAAAATCGGGAGTAAAGTACGAAAAATATAGACTAAAGTGTTTAAAAGTAGACGGACTTTTTTTTAAAAAATTAGTTGTATTTCAAAATATAACACAGTTTAACCATTTTCGTGGGCTTAAAAGAAATGATTGCAGGTTATAGAATGGTCAATAATAGTAAAATGTTTATATTTAAGTGAAATACATTAACGATTTTTTATACTGAAAAATAGGCAAATAAAAATTGCACTCTTTATTTTACATTATTCAATTCTATAAAGAAATATAATCTGCAAAATTTTTAGTGCGTTTTTAAAGAAATTTTTTTTTGTTATTTAAATGGTTAAAATTCAGTATAGGAGTGTAAATTTTTTAACTTTTCTTTTAGTTCAGCCTCCAAATCAATAGTTTTTGTTTGCCATATTTTTTCTCCATGATATTTGTAATGTTTGCTTCTCAAAATTTTTATTTGTTTTTTAAGAATTTTTATTCTGTGACTTTGTAACTCGATGTCTGATAATTGTGTTAGTAAGTCACACAATTTAATAGGTTCATCTATCTGATCTATATTTAGAAACAGAATTTTACTATATGATCGTCGTTTTTTTATTTGTTGATTTCTTTCTATATTTTCCAATCTTATCATTCGTTCTCTAGCATTCCACCTTGCATTTTCATGAATATGTTTTCTCATTAAAGTTGTACCTTTTTCCACCTCATCTTTGGTCTGATCGAAATGCTGCAAATCAAAAATATAATGCATGCATTTGTTGTGGCGGGCTTTCACTTGCTATAGATTTATAGATTTCTTTGTGAGGCGCCATGTCTTCGTTTCTCTTCACCATTGCAAAAACTCTTTCAACGTTAATGTTGCTGTGGAATGAATATACATCATCGATTGGTCGATCTATATATCTCTTTAACATGGATTCCTTTGCAGCTACCAAAGCGCTTTGAAAGATCTGGTTTTCCATGTTCATACAAATAAAATCAAGTTTATCTTTATTGAAAGCAAAATAAAACTTTGGTGGAACCAAATTTAAGAACTAGTGACTTTACCTTTCTCATTATACCATGTATAATAAACGAGTACTTTCTTAATTTTCATTGAAATTGTGAAATTTGCAAGAAAGAGGGTCAATTGTTTTTTAAATGGCTCAAATACGGCTAAAGATTTTTGTCCAAAATTGCACATACTTCGAAAAAACTTCAGTATCTAAAATTCCACCAAGGCGCTTCACGTCACAAAGCTTAGTTTGGACGTTATGAGTTGAGGAAGGTAAAAAAGCTAAAAATTTTGGATTTTTTCCATTTTTCTTCGTTTTTTCAATTTTTTTTTCCAAACGAAACATTGTACTGCGAAGCGCCTTGGTAGAATTTAAGATTTTAAGGTTCTAAACGAGAAATAGAAAATTTTGGCCAAAAATCTTTAGCCGTTTTTGTGCCATTTTAAATGAAAAAGTCGTAAATCTACCTTTACCACTTATTATTATAATAATTTTTTTCTCTCAGTGTACGAATGAAATATTCATCTTAAATGAGAGGCTACTAACCCAGTTTGTTGTAAAAAATTAAAAAATTCCAGTTTTTCGGATATTAATAAAATTACAGGAAAAAATTCGTAATCAGTTGAAAAATCAATGACAACAAGAACACCCTATAATTCACATATCATGTAATTGACGGCCACCCTAATGAGCATTTCAGATAGCCGAATGTATCCCCAAATCAGTACATATAATTTGGTACATATATCCTTAAATTGGAAAAGCACTTTTTTTTGACATATTGCTTTGTATAGCCACTAGGGAACAACTGCACACAAAATTTTAAACAAAAATTCAATTACCGATTTTTATTAAATTAAGCGATAAAATGCAAAATTTTGTAGAAAAAATCCAAGTTTTTCAAAAATTTTCCGAGTTTTCCACCAAAAATTGTTCTATTCGAAAAGTCATTTTGAAATAATTATCCGAATTTTTTCACAGTTCCATCGTCCAAATTTATTAAACTATACTATATAATGCAGAATTTCGTCGAAAAAACAAATTCAAACTTTTTGAAATTTTCCGCATTTTTCAACAAAAATTTTTAATTTTGCTATTCGAAAAGCCATTCTGTAACAATTGCAAAATTTTCTTTCACATAAAACTTCTGCTACCAATAACGAACAACTGAAAAAAAATTTGAGTAAAATCGGCCCAGCCGTTCTCAATTGATGAATTGCTATACATTTTTACCACCATTTTTATATATATAGATTCGACTATGCTATGCCATTTCTTCTATATGAAAAAAATTGTAAAAAGTTATATGCCTAGTAGCCATGTAGCTCATTTGTAAAACCATAAGTAGTTTAGAGGAAATACTAACCTATGCATAGTTTCAAAACAATTGCGTCTTCCGAAAGTTATCGTGTGTACCAGCCGGACAGACATACAATCAGACGGACATGGTTCAAACGACTTAGAAAGTCATGAATCGAATTTCGTTCAAAGAAAGAAAGACTCCTTCTATGTGTTACAGTTTTGGGTCGTATCAAATGATATATACCCTCCTACCGTAGGGTGAGGGTATAAAAACGGATGGATTTTTTATGGTAGACCTCGAAATATTCTCCCAAACAACTTCGTTACTGGGGTAATATGAATGAAGGCTACTGGTCTAAAGCCACACAGATAATATTTAATCATTTTCTTTAATCCCTTGTTTGAGATAAGTAACGCTGTTTGTGTTGTTGTGCATGCACATTGTCAACTCACCGCTGCACTTAAAAAGCTCTGTCCGCAGTTCATCGGTTTCCGCAACTTATTTGATTTTAAGCCGTTAAATTGTCGTTAGAGTTTCTCTCCCGGGATTTCTCGGGCGGGAATTCCCGGTCATTTTTAATTCCCGGTTTCCCGGGAAATTCGTCCGGGATTCCCGGGAAATTGAAACACCTTTAGCGGATCAAATTTTAGAAGCTTTAAAGAAGCGAATTGAAGAAAGAAGGGGCAAGCGACTTTATACTTTAGTGAAGTATCTTAAAGATCCAACAATATTTGATAAGAATGTTAATAACTTATTTCAAACTGCTTCAAAACAAAATGTGATCGCGTACGCTGAGCAAATTTATACTCGTCTTTTTAAAGAAGACGTTATCGTCCTATTGTTCTTATTATCCTATTTGTGACATTAGTACCGAAAGACCATTTGAGGATATTTTTACCGATGCCATAGCAAATGCAATGTTGCATCATGTAATAGACTACTTAATTACTCGATAAAAAAGGATTTAAAATTTTTCGAAGCAAGTGGAAAAGCAACGGAAAATGTCACCATTTTTTCGAAAGCTCTTCTGACAATAAGTTCAACATTAGTTGAAAGGGAGAGAATGTTTTCAACAACAGGGAAATTTGTAAATAGCATTAGAAGCAGGCTGTCTGATGATACTATTAACGCACTTTTTGTTTTAAAAACATATTTTCAAAATGACAAATTAACTTTTATTGTTTAACTCATATTTTTATATACATACACATTAAAATGAATGTTTTTTTGTTTGTTATGGTTTTGTTTGTAATGTTTTTGTTTTACTTGCAGCTTGTACTATATAATCTCATACTGCAAAATTGAAAAAAATTAACATAGTTTGACTTGTTTTTCTACTGCGCGAAAATTCCCGGGAATTCCCGGGAAAGGCAAAAATTTTTCCCGGTTTCCCGGGAAATGAAAAGTCCGGGAAAAAGAGAAACTCTAATTGTCGTGCTACACCGTTGTCGATGCTTAGAGTGATTTCATCTCTCATACTGACTTCGGGATCAAGCAGAGTACGAAAGAGCTCCCTGCATATTTGCAGGGTTTTTTTTTGCAGTAATTGAAAGAGGTGGTTGGAGTTGGCTTTGGCTATTTCGGTGTTATACAGATTTTTGATATCTAGTTTCCGTTGCGTTTGGTTACGAGCGTATTTAGTATTTCTTAATAGCGTGCGTACCCTCCATCGATTTCCACCTGATCAATTTGGTTTATTTTCTTTTATCAGGGGAAATTCAAGTATCCTTGTGGATAATGTTTCAACTTGCTACCATGTTTCTTGTCGATAAAAAGCTTACCAATTTGAATCCGTTATGGGAGGTGTTGTTGTGTAGACTGAATTTTTTCGGCTGCTGAAACAAGAGCACGATCCCCTTCTATTTTAGCATTAAAATCTCCCAGAACAATGTTAATGTCATGTGCGGTTATATATTTCTTCTGAATGCATATGAATACATATTTAATGGCCTCGTCTTTATGTTCCGGGGCGTGTGCACAAATCAGGGAGAAGTAAAAATATTTCGCCTTGCTGCGGGCTATTCGGTTACCTATAGGGTTAAACCGCGAGACTAGATGTCTAAGTATCTTACCGACTATGAATCCACATTAGGGTGATCAGTTCGGTTTTCAAAAACCGGCTACTCGGTTTTTTTCACTCATAAAAACCGTCGGTTTTTTGTAAATCACTATTTTTCGAATATCGAATAATCCGGTTATTTTTTGTCGAATCTCGGTTTTTTGGCGTTCGATATTTTTTATTTAAATTTATTCATAATTGTGTTAAATGTGTTCTCGTACTTGTTTTTTTCCAGTGTTTCGGAAGAACAACCTAATTGTTAGTTTTATAAATCTTCAATGTTTAATAAGTCGGCTGAAAAGCGAAAGAAATTACAAATGTTTGTAAAAGACCAATTTAATAAGGAGCTTCAACTTATCCATGATGTTAAGCACCACTGGAATTCTATAACCAATATGGTTTCTCAATTTTTAAAATTGCACAAATGTGTGAATCATACTTTATTGGAGTTAGGACTGACTCCATTTAGTGAAAATGATATCGCTTAGTGACACCCTTAAATCTTTGGAAATGTCTATACAAAAACTTTCTGCAAACTCTTCAACTTTAGCTGATGCTGAAAGTATTTTTAAATTTTTACTTTAACACTTTTCAACAATTCAAAACCAATTATCAATAAATGTATATGCAATTTTCAAAAGACGTATATCAGAACGATATACCCTGAATACTCTCATTTTGTATTTAAGTACGAGTAAACTCCCAATTAGTGACGCATTTCTAAAATATTCAATATTAAACGCCTTGTACACTATAAGTCCAAATAGTACACTGAGTGAAAGGGCATTTTCAATGTCAAGTTTTATAAAAACCAAAGAAAAAAATAGGTGTACAGTGTACACCCAAGCACTTAAATTGTATCTTATTTCTTAAATGTTACTTTAGGTAAAACTAAAGATTAAATAATACAAAAATGAGACGTATGTTGAGGGGAAATATTCCATATATTTATATGTGACGTACCAGTAGGGGTGTGCCAAATAGTTAGGGTTGCTGAGGCTTTGCCTCCAGGTGCCAGTTTAGAAGTTATGGGAGAAATATAAATTTTCCAAACAAACTCATTTTGCATGGGAGGTACCACAGGGTGATCCGATATAGTCCATATTCATTTCCGATTAAAATCTTCATAACCGTACACCTTACGCAAAATTTTACTGAATTCAGTGTACTTACATAAAAGATATGCATGTGAGAATATGGGGGTGGGTTTGGTCATTTGTATGGGAGGAGAGGTGTGTCAAATAGTTAGGTTTTCTGAGGTTTTACCTTCTATCAGAAGATAAATTTACCGATCAATTTTCATTACCCCCAAGTGTCCGTTTGGAAGTTATGGGAGAAATATTAATTTTCCAAAAATAGGTAATTTTGAATGGGAGGTACCAGAAGGCGTGAACCGATATAGTCCATGTTCATTCCTGAGTCTAATTTTCACAAGCTAACATCATACGCAAAATTTGAGTGAATTCACTTTATTTACAAAAAAGATATGTATGTGAGACTAAGGGGATGGGTTTGGTCATTTGTGTGGGAGGTACCAGAAGAGGTGTGACAAATAGTTATGCTCTCTGAGGTTTCGCGTCCTATCACAACATAAATTTATCGACAAACATTCATTACCCCCCAAGTGTCCGTTGGTAAGTTATGGGAGAAATATTAATTTTCCAAAAATAGGTAATTTTCATATAATATAGTTCATATTCATTCCTAATTCAACTTTTCATAAGCGAACATCACACGCAAAATTCAGTTTACTGACAAAAAAAATATGTATGTAAAAGTATGAGGGTCAATTCGGTCATTTGTATGGGAGGTACCAGAATGGGTGGGGCAAAGGTTTCGGTTTTCTTAGGGTTTGTCTACTTTTGCAAGACAAATAAACTGGCCAAATTCAAACATCCTCCAGTTGTCCGTTTGGAAGTTATGGAAGAAATATTAATTTTCCAAAAATAGGTTATTTTGTATGGGAGGTACCAGAAGGGGTGGGGCTATTCAGCTCATTTACAATCCCATAAGTTCGTTTTGAAAAATATTAATACTGATAAATTTTCATACCGATCCGTTTAGAATTACTCGAGTTATCCTGCTGACCAGCCAGCCAGCCAGACAGACGGACATAGCTCAATCGCCTTAAAAAGTCCTGAAACGAATTTGGTCTTAAGATACTTGGGGTGTAACTTGTCTCCTTTAATGCGTTACACTTTTTTTCGTATCAAATTATATATACCCTCATCCCTAAGGGTGATGGTATAAAAATTGTATCTTTTCTGTAGACAAATTATGTGCTTCTAATTCCAAATCTATGTCAATTTCCACTTACCACTCAAACAATCTCTAAGTGTAAGTTGCATTTCGAATCAAGCGCCAAATGTAGGTTGTCACCCATATGCATAAGTTAAACATTTGATGTTATATTTCTACATATATCGTTTTTGTGGTCCATAAACGTCATCATTCGTCATGTTGAATAGGATGGTAAATGTCATTAGCAAATACCACAACATATTACACAGTAAATAAGTTAAAATCATAATCCCGCATATATTTGAACAACATCGACCAGTAGGGGCAAAAATATTTTCGAAATTGTAAATATCATTAAATGGTTGGTTAGTCGTGACACAAATATGGCAATATAAAACAGTGTGGTTATCACGCTATGTAACATATTTTAATCATCACTTAGATATCACATGATAATGAATGGGAGTGAATTCCACACCTTATATCTAAGCCAAACAGGTGTATTTATTGAAATTTTAGTTTAGATTTTAAAACGGATTATTTTTTATCGTTGCAGTCACCTGCGTCAATAAAATAAAAGGCGGAATCACTTAAAAAATTAAAAGTCCTTTAAAAATTAATCAAATGCTGCGGATGCAAAAGTTAGGAAACGGTTTTATTATACAGGGTTACTGCTATCACTTGTTCATATAAACTTTCGTACATAGGTAAAAAATGGTGTCGCCCGGTGTCATATATTATTAGGTATAATATTCTAAAAAGGGAAATATACTTCTTATTTATATTTAGAATCAATCCAGGTTTAGAAGATTCCAAAAAACTATCACAATGTTATAAATTTTGAGAATGTAGGCTAAATTTTCATTTCAATTGGGTAAATCGGTTTGAATGAATGGTAACCAAAAATTTCACCATCTCAACAACAATAAGTATAGTATGAGTAAGTATATATATTACCCTAGGTATATATATTATTACATGTTACTAGCGCCACATAAATCAACATTTTTACTCATCAATTTTTCTTTACTTTTTTCCTGTTGCTTTGCAATGCCGGATATATGTATATGTTATCAATGTGCATTTGATTTTTTTAAATTATGCAACAATTTTATTGATTATATAAATGTTTTGAAAATATCGTTTCCTTTTGCATTTTGCATTTCAATGTATAGACAAATTTGAAATTGACTGAATTGAAAATGTTATTGGTGTTCCGGCGCTGATTAATATCAAAATGTGTTAACCAAAGCTGAAACTTCGCTGAAGCGGAAGAGTTGATATGAGAGGAACGTACATATATATAAAATATTCTACAAAAAATAAAACAACAACTCTGTAACTAAGTAATGGGCGCCAGAAAAATATGTCAAAGAGATAAATAACACTTTTGTTGTATTCTGCATTAGCATATATGAAATATAATCAAAAATTTAGCGCAATGTAAATACATGAATAATTTTCTCTTTATTTTTTTTGTTTTAACTTCAATTATTACAGTTCATAAATGTGTCTGTTTCACATTATACTACAGTTCGAATAATTTTACCAACAACACAGTGCAACAGTAAAAAAAAACATCCGAATATGACTACATAGGTTCGATAGTACCACCGGTGCTAAAATATATATATATACTAGTGGACCCGGCAATGCTTCGCTATTGCATAATGGACTAATATTACAAAATTAACTTAATAAAATACTCAGATATCAATTTAAATTAGCTCCCATTTATAAAAGCTGTGCATATTCCACTTTTAAACATACTTTGGTAACGTTTCCTTAACTCGATAATAATATGTTTGGCTTGCTTTCATAATGGAATAATTTTGAGCGTTGATCTTAGTCCTCGGTAAACAAGTAACTCCCAAACCAGTCCAATCAACAACCTTTTATTGTGTCGAATGTTACATCTCACTATGACTATCCGCCCGCTGATCGAGTACTATCTGTACACCAAATTTCATGTCTCTAGGATAAAAATATCAAAATTGTCGTCTGCAGTTTCGAATTCTATTTTTCTAAGACTAAGGTTCGATTTAAGCATGCCCCCTCCGCCCACTGATTGAATATAACTTAGTAATTGTTGGGCATAGAATTTATAATTGTAGTGCCAAGTTATATGTATTTTTACGCCCACTAAGCCCATTGGTTCAAAAATTAGAATGTCGTCTGCATATTTATATTCGTGTTGCCGAGTATTATCTGGGTGTCAAATTTTATCTCTCTAGCTCTAAAAAAGTTTTGCCACGCCCACTCCGCCAATTGGGTCAAAAATTAAAATTTCGTCTGCATATTCATATTCGTGTTCTCGAGTTCTATCTGGGTATCAAATTTTATCTCTCAAGCTCTAAAAAAAGTTTTTCCACTGTGCCCATTGGGTGAAACATTTAAATTTCGTCTGTATATTCATATTCGTGTTGTCGAGTACTATCTGGGTATCAAATTTTATCTCTCTAGCTCTAAAAAAAGTTTTGCCACGCCCATTGTATCCAAAAATAAAATGTCGTCTGCATATTCATATTCGCGTTTTCCAGTACTGTCTGGGTATCAAATTGTATCTCTCTAGCTCTAAAAAAGTTTTGCCACGCCCACTGTGCCCATTGGGTTAAAAATTAAAATTTCGTCTGCATATTCATATTCGTCTAGCCGAGTAATATCTGGGTACCAAATTTTATCTTCCTAGCTCTAAAAATATGTTTTGCCACGCCCACTTCGCCCACTGGTCCAAAATAACAATTTCGTCAGCATATTCATATTCGTGTTGTCGAGTACTATCTGGGTATCAAATATTATATCTCTAGCTGTAAAAAATGTTTTGCCTCGCCCACTCCGCCCATTGGGTCCAACATTAAAATTTCGTCCGTATATTCATATTCGTGTTTCCGAGCACTATCTGTGTATCAAATTTTATCTCCCTAGCTCTAAAAATATGTTTTGCCACGCCCACTCCGCCCATAGGGTAAAAATTTACAAAATATATAGCCTATAGTAATTTCCATATAGTACACTAACTGTCTTCCAAATTTCACTAAAATTGGTTCAGCCGTTTAGGCGTGATTGAGCAACAAACAAACAAACAAACAAACAGACAGACATTCACATTTATAATATTACTAGCTGGCCCGGCAGACTTCGTCCTGCCTCCAAATTATTTCAAAAGATGTTGAGTGCAGTTGAAATCTAATAGTGATTGATTTATTACTTAGCCTCTGATATATTTTAATTTAAAGGGCGAAGTATTCCCGGACATATTCTGTACTCCATATAAATCTATATAAATCTAAGAGATTATTTTTGTAAGAAGTGCTAAAATTATTCAGCAGTGTCGTCCAGGATATGATAAAAACTTACTTATTGATAGGCATATATTCTAAAACCACATTTGTTAGCCGCTTGACTGACATATAACCTTCTGCGTTGGTGTACTGGGTGATTGATACTTAAGGTGTTTGGTCTGAGCCATGTACATAGTACATTGTCCCTTTTTATTCCAAGCAGTACCAATTTCCAAAAATCCCTTAATTTGGCTCAACAACCCTATTAACCGTTTGTTATGGGTGAGAGCAACAGTTGTTCCCATTTTCGCCATTCTACCTAAAGCCATTTTGCGGTCTGGGTGACCATCTACAGCCAATCCTCAACTTTCACTGAAATTTTGGGACAAATGGCGTCAACTGTTTTCACAATTAGTGGTGACATCAAAATGTACATCATTTTTATATACATAGACTTCTGAATAACTATGATTTTAAAAAAAGTGACCAAATGACATTCTAAAAATTAAGTGTATCTATCATAAGCTAAACACCGGCAACGAAATAATTCAACCGCAGCCAAATCAACTGCGGGTTCATGTATACAAAAAATAAATTCTCATAATAAAACAAATATACATTCTAAATTTCAGTCAAATTGTTTAATTCGTTAAAATTTTCATTATTATTCCACCCTAGCGACACCTACCGGGTCAATTTATACAAAAAAAATTTTCTCAAGGTTCCACAAACATAAATACTAAATTTCAGTTAAATTGGTACATGCATTCAAATTTTCGACATAAATCCACCCTAGCGCCACCTACCGGGTCCATTTGTACATACAATTTTTTCTGATGATCAAACAAACATAGACTCTGGATTTCAGTTAAATTGGCCCATTCGTTAAAATTTTGATTGTAAACCGACCCCAGCGGCACCTACCGGGTCCATTTGTACATAAAATGTTTTCTCATGATCAAACGAATATCCATTCTAAATTTCAGTTGAATTGGTACATGCATTAAAATGTTCGATATAAATCCACCCTAGCGCCACCTGGATTTGATTTTTTTGAACACAAACAATCTACGCCAAATTCCGAATCGAATAAAAAAAAATCAGCCAAATCGCTCCAGCCGTTCTCAAGTGATGGTATGACATACGTGGACCATTTCATTTTTATATATATAGATAATAGGATAGCTCATTCTATCCTAAGCAAAGCTGTAGCTAGTAGTCTGCCTAAGAAATTCTAGTTTAGTATTTCAAAAAAAAACTAGTACAAGTAGGGAATCCAGGTTTTTTGCATACTCTATTCAGTGAAATTATAGTTAAGGTAACAACAAATAACATCTCTGAACAACTATATGCAATCTGAACTTGTAAAGGGATATTAAATAGCTCTCAAAACCCACTATTTACTTAAAAAACCAGTAAAAAAGTTTCAGTCGGGCAACCCGACTTACATATACCATCACCCCGTAAAACAAAAAAAAATCTGTTTATCCTGCTTGAACTTTACTAAATACATAATTTGGGAACGATCGCGTTAGTTCTATTAATAATATTAATCGATTTCTAAAGTGGACGGTACCAGATCAGTATGGGGCGTACCAGAAGGGGCGTGGCTAAATTTCCAGTTTTATTCTCAAAAACTGTATCCTGCTATAGATTTACCAAATAAAGAATTAGGGTACGATCGCGTTGGATTTATTGATATTACTACTCCATATCTAAAGTGGGCGGAAAAGTACATTTGTATAGGAGGTACCAGAAGGGGCGTGGCTAGACTTCCAATATTTTTTCCAAAACTTTATCCTGTTATAACTTAACAAAATTCATAAATTGGGCACGATCATGTTGAGTATATTGATATTATAACTCCATCTATCAAGTGGGCGAAGTGGTACATTTGTATGGGAGGTACCAGAAGGGGCGTGGCTAGACTTTAATTTTTTTTACCAAAACTTTATCCTGTTAAAGCATTACTAAATATAGAATTTGGGAATGATTGAGTTGAATTTTCATTACCCCCCAAGAGTACGTTTGGAAGTTATAGGAGAAATATTAATTTTCCAAAATAGGTAATTTTGTATGGAAGGTACCAGAATTCGTGAACCGATATAGTCCATATTCATACCTGAATATGGCGAACATCATTCTCAAAATTTGAGTAAATTCAGTTTACTTACAAAAAAGATATGTATGTAAAACTATAAGGGCAATTAGGTAATTTGTATGGGAGGTACCAGAAGGAATATGGCAAAGGTTTCGGTTTTCTTAGGGATTGTCTAATTTTGCAAGATAAATATGCTGACCAAATTTTATTTGGAAGTTATGAAAGAAATATAAATTATCCAAAAATAGGTAATTTTGTATGGGAGGTACTAGAAGGGGTGGGGCTATTTTACCCATTTACAATCCCATAAGTTCGTTTTGAAAACTATTAATACTGGTAAATTTTCATACCGATCCGTTAAGGTTTACTCGAGTTATCCTGCTGACCAGCCATCCAGCCAGCCATACAGACGGACATAGCTCAAACGTCTTAAAAAGTCCTGAAACGATTTTTGTCTTAAGATACTTGGGGTCTAACTCGTCTCCTTTAATGCGTTACACTTTTTTTCGTATCAAATGATATATACCCTCATCCCTAAGGGTGATGGTATAAGAAGTCTAACGAATTAAGGAGATGAGTTAGGCTGGATGGCTGGTGAGCAGGATAACTCGAGTTAACCTTAACTGTCCGGTATGGAAATTTACCAGTATTAATAAAACGAACTAATGGCATTGTAAATGGGCAGAATAGACCCACCCCTTCTGGTACCTCCTATACAAAATAACATATTTTTGGAAAATTAATATTTTTCCCATAATTTCCAAACCCCACAAAACCTATCTATTTGGCACACCCCTTCTGGTACCTCCCATACAAATGAACGAAATCTCCCTCATAGCATTACAAACATATCTTTATACCATCACCCTTAGGGATAAGGGTATATATCATTTGATGCGACCCAAACGTGTAACACATAGAAGGAGTCACGTTAGACCCTAGGTTTCTTTGAACCAAATTTGATTCATGACTTTTTAAGTCGTTTGAGCCATGTCCGTCTGTCCATCTGTCTGGCTGTCCAGCTAGTAAGCACGATAACTGTCGAAAAATGCAACTAAATGTTTTGAAATTTTGCACAAGTATATATTTCCCCGAAACTACTTACGGTATTGCAAATGCGCTACATGGCCTGCCCCTTCTGGCACATCCCATACAAATGTCCACTTTAGAAATCGGTTAGTATTATTAATAGACCTGACGCGATCGTGCCTAAATTTTGTATTTAGTAAAGTTCAAGCAGGATAAAGTTTTGGAAAAACATTGAAAGTCAAGCCACGCCCCTTTTGGTACCTCCCATACAAATGTACCACTCCGCCCACTTTTGAGATGGAGTAATAACATCTATAAATCCAACGCGATCTTACCCAAATTCATTAGTTAGTAAATATTTAGCAGGGTACTATTTTTGGGGGAAAAAAATTGGATGTCTAGCCACGCCCTATCAGGTACCTCCCATTCTCATCTGGTACTGCCCACTTTAGAAATGGATTATTTTTATTAATAGATCTAACGCGATCGTGCCCAAATTCTGTATTTAGTAAAGTTCAAGCAGGAAGAAGTTTTAGAGAAGAAATCTGGAAGTTTAGACACGCCCCTTCTGGTACCTCCCATACAAATTTATCACTTCGCCCACTTTAAAGATGGAGTAATATATCAATACACTCGACACGATCGTGCCCAAATTCTGTATTTTGTTAAGTTATAACAGGATAAAGTTCTGGAGGAAAAATTGGAAGTCTAGCGACGACCCTTATGGTACCTTCCATACAAATTTACATTTCCGCCCACTTTAGAGATGGAGTAATAATATCAATACACTCGACACGATCGTACCCAAATTCTGTATTTTGGTAAGTTATAACAGAAGTCTAGCCACACCCCTTCATCAATATCAGTATAATTCAAAATTTTTGGTTGTACTGAGGGTGATGGTATATGTAAGTCGGGTTGCCCGACTGAAACTTTCTTACTGGTATTTAACTTCAATTACTACATTTCATGATTGTGAATGTTTCACATTATGCTACAGTTCGATTTATTTTACTAACAACACAATGCAACAGTAAAAAAAACACCCCAACATGACTATATAGGTTTGATAATACTACCGTACTACCCTTAGGGATGATGGTATATATCATTTGATACCAAAGAAATGGAACACATTAAAGGAGACTAGTTAGGCCTCAAGTATTGTAAGACCAAATTCGTTTCAGAACTTTTTAAGACGATTGAGCTATGTCCGTCTGTCTGCCTGGTGAGCAGGATAACTCGAGTTAGCCTTAACTGATCGGTATGGAAATTTACCAGAATTAATATTTTTTGAAACGAACCAATGCGATTGTAAATGGGCAGAATAGCCCCTCCTCTTCTTGTGCCTCCCATACAAAATGACCTATCTATTAATTCCAATAACTCAAGACTTAAACAATATTTTATATTGGGTGATGGTATTTATTAACTGACTGAAATTCTTGAACTGGTTTTTTACCTGTTCGACATTGCCAGGAGAATGTTTATACGAAAATTGATTGGTGATGGTATAAATATGATTACGGTTTAATATATACTACGAAGGTTTTTTTGTCAACGGTCTGCTTTAAGCTTTCCTTATCTAGTTGGCTGTTTTTCCAGCTGCATCAGAGAACAGTTACTTTAAAACACTTACAAGAACCACAATAGAATTTGTTATTATTAGGCATAATGTTACAAATTTGCATTACTAAAGATAGCTGGAAGAACGAATATAATATGTTTTGATTTTTACATTCATAAGTCACAAGTAGATGCAGTAAATTACCTACTTACTGACGGCATCAAGGTAAATAAAAAACTACGACTTGATTTAAAACTAGATAGAGGCCATTTGGCTAGAGTTCTTATCGCTTTGTGTACATTACTCTCAAATAATTCAATTCAAAAACTTTCATAGCAAAATGAAAGTATTGTACATCAGCATAATGTTGCATTATACATTATAACAAACGACAGAAAATGCAAAAATATTATCTAACAAAAAATAAGCAAATAAATAATTCGTTACTGCGCAAAATGGCAAACAAATATCTGGGAAAAAAGTTTTGCCCTATTTCACTTTCTGCAAACAATTTTGTTGTGTCGTTTGGCTCTAACGTCTTTAATGGTCCAGCAAATTTGTATTGTTTTTAATATTATTTGTGAAGCAAATGGTTGCACAAAACAAATGGCAAAAGTTGGCCAACAAATTTTGATACCTAGAGCAGTAGGTAAATAAGTTAAATTGTTACAAGGAGTAAATAGTTCGTACGAAATTTTGTGTTTTTGTTATGGGTAAGTTAAATGGTAGACTAAGTCTGTAGGGAAACCCACATGTTCTAAAAAATTCTGTAGGTAACTATTATAACTTTCCATTTTGTTTTATTTTCGAAAGAAATTTAAGTTAATATAAATGTTATTACACGAGGCTGTGTAATGTGTTTGATAGCACTTCTTAAACTATATCTGTTAGCATAAGATAATATAACAGCAGTTATTCTGGAAATTTCACGATTATATGTAGAACTGTACAAAATTTTAATAAGAAATCGTTTATTTTTACAACAACTTATAACTTAAATGGAATGTGCCACATATGAATGCAAAAGTACGGTTTTATCTTATTATCTAAAGGTTACGACGAAAATATGACAACGATTCAAATTAGCATCCAATGAATGAGATATGAGAGAGCTTACCGCATTTGAGTGAGATAACACGTTTATATTTTTATATTCGACGCAGATTATTGTTTGATGACGACTCCGTGTTTTACTCGTTACTCATAATTTACATTTGAAGGTAAATAACAGATTAAATTGTGACACAGAAATCTAAGTTTCCCTTAAACTAATTCTATTAAACTATTTAACTTATCTGAAATATAAGTTTTTGTTTTCTCTTCCTACACTTGCTGTATTACCTTAACAAATTAACATTTCACTTTTTTATATTTATTACAAATATCCAGTGTATCAATTCTAAAAATGCAGCACTCAATCTATGCAATTTATGTTGGTTAACATAACTATTGGATAAGTTTCAACTAGATGTTCTATTCATCCAGTCATTCGACATTGTCAGCAAAATTTTTTATTTTATCCAGAGAAATATTGTATGTCTACCGGAAGGTACACAAATTATGCCAGTTTACCCCAGCCCAGTTGTCTGTCCCGATGAACACATGTGCATTTAACACTCTATCAATCTAGAAAATGTGCAAATTTATTTGCAATGTGTCCAATGCAAATACAAATTTATTAACCGGAATTTAAACACAGTGGGAGATAAATTTAAATTTTCATAAATATGAGGTGTAAATAAGTTAACATTCTTTTTAACGACTTATAAATATGTTGGTGGCATTTAATAGGCTTCACCTGAATGTAAAGTTATTTTGACCATCAGCCCAAATATTTTCATACCTAAATTAATTTATTTTTATACCATCACCCTAAGGGATGAGGGTATATATCATTTGATACCAAAAAAAAGTGTAACGCATTGAAGGAGACGAGTAAGACTCCAAGTATCTTAAGACCAAATTCGTTTTAGGACTTTTTAGACGATTGAGCTATGTCCGTCTGTCTGGCTGGCTGGATGGCTGGTCAGCAGGATAACTTGAGTAAACCTTAACGGATCAGTATGAAAATTAACCAGTATTAATATTTTTCAAAACGAACTAATGGGATTGAAAATGGGCAGAATAGCCCCACCCCTTCTGGTACCTCCCATACAAAATTACCTATTTTAGGATAATTTATATTTCTAAAAGTAGACAAACACTACGAAAACCGAAACCTTTGCCCTTACCTCCCATGACCTAATTGACCCTCATAGTTTTACATACATATCTTTTTTGTAACTAAACTGTGAATTCACTCAAATTTTGCATATGATGTTTGCATATGAAAACTGGACTCAGCAATGATTATGAACTATATCGGTTCACGCCTTCTGGTACCTCCCATACAAAATGACCTATTTTTGCAAATTTAATATTTCTCCCATAACTTCCAAACGGATACTTGGAGGATAATGACAAATGGTCGGTTAATTTATCTTGCGATAGGAAGCAAAATCTCAGAAAACCTTACTGTTTGACGCACCCCTTCTGGTACCTCCCATACAAATTCCCGAATTCACCCTCATAGTCCTACATACATATCTTTTTTTGTAAGTACAATTAATTCAGTCAAATTTGGCGTAACTTGTACAGTTATGCAAATTTGAATCAGGAATGAATATGGATTATATCGGATCACCCCTTCTGGTACCTCCCATACAAAAAGACCTATTTTTGAAAAATTAACATTTATCCCATAATTTCAAAACGGACACTTAGGCGGTAATGAAAATTGGTCAATTAATTTATCTTGTGATAGGAAGCAAAACCTTACAAAACATAACTATTTGACGCACCCCTTCTGGTACCTCCCATACAAAATACCGAACATACCCCCATAGTTTTATTTTAAATACAT
>OZ035883.1:116040295-116216715 GCA_964034835.1 Muscina levida | reverse complement strand
TACTAGTGGGCCCGGCAATGCTTCGCTACTGCATATTAACTTGTAATATATTTCACACTTAGGTCTACAAAGTACTTTGAAAACGGCACTAAAGCTCGACAAAAATATGTTGAGTTTATTTACTTATGTAACTTATTTAAAGTAACTCCTTAACATTAAAGTTTACTACTTAAGTTTTATTGTTGTTAACAAGGGCGTAGCCAGGTAGGAGCAGGGGGGGGCAGCTGCCCCCCCCTACAGCTTGGAAAATCTATCAAAATTCCGGAATATATGAAAATTAAAATTAAACAGTACAGAAATTTCACTAAGATGAACTGACTGATAAAAACTTTCACCCTATGTTCATTCTCCAAAATTCATGTGGAAATTTTTTAATTTTGAGTCAAAGAATTTAACTAATTTTTAAGTAAAAGTACTTATGTATTGTTATTGCCCTGCTTGTGCAGTGGTCACTGTTGGTCAGACGTTAACAGGAATGTATCAAAGCTGTAGAAATGATTATAGTTTAGAAATTTCTAATGTTCAATAAGCGATAAGGTTGTGCAAAATTTTAACTATATTTAGAGCGCTTCCAACAAAGATACGTAGTATATATATAAATGTACCAAATTCAAATAACTTCTAGTTTTCCATTAGGATGTTATGTTTTTCATTAGGAAAATACATTTTGGAAAATAATAAACTGTTAAATCTTTAAAAGATTAGTAAAGTTTGCTCGATTTATCCTGCACACCAGCCACCCGCCAGACAGACGGACATGGCTCCAGAATTGAATTCGCTCTTCAAAAACTAAGGGTCCAACGTGTCTCCTTTAACACGTTACACTCTTTCTCGTGTCAAATAATATAGAGGGTGGACCAAATACAAGTTAATTTTAAAATCGTAGATTATTTTAATCCAGAAGCGATTCAAACTCTTAAGGCCAAGATCATCAAAGCAATCCGTGAGCTACAGCCCGAAAGAATTTACAAGGTCTTGGAAAATTGGAGTGACAGAATGAGCGACTTCGATCCGAGCCGATGCATTCAATCGAACGAATACAGTAAAAATTAAAAAAAAAGCAATCGAGTGTGAAATTTAGAGTTTTTGAGGCAACTGATTCCGTACTCGATTACGGTATCGATTCTTTTAACAAGACATGAGACTAAATTAATTAGTTCTTTGGATTTGTAGATTACATTCAGTGAAAAAGAACACTGTAGTAGTCGAAAAAATAGACAAGACAGGACTCGACGGTTTTAACCTAATTTGGAATCGAACTGCATCATAAGATTTTTGACGGTTTCGTACAATTTTTTTTTAAGTTTTTTTACTTTGAGTATTGTTTTAAGGGGTTGAGTAGATTTTCGACAAGCTATAGTTGGGACCGGCCGTGGCATAGTGGTTAGAACACGCGACTACCATGCGGGAGATCGCAGGTTCAAACCTGGCTCCAGTCATCTTAACAGAAAAAAATAAATAAAAATTTTCTTTCATTGTCGGCTCCCCTCGAATGTTGTTTGACAGCAACTTCGCAGTATTAAGCGTCGATTCAATCGTCGTGTCTAGTAAGAGCTTCTCAAAACAGTGACGTTCGCATTCGTCGATAAATAAGTAGGTGCCGTTAGTTGTGAATCTAAAAATAGAAAGCGTGTTAATTCACAACAACGCGAGAAGCTATCCCATACCTCATTCATGGGGTGCAAAGGGAAATTAAGTTTTTTTTTTATAGTTGGGAATTCGGATAAGCTAGATTTTTTTTAAACAACTTTGTCGATGACGGCATATCCGAAAATCCAACAATAGTCTGCGAAAATAGATTTGAGCCCATAAACCCAAAATATTTGAAATTTAAGTCAAAAATTATTTTTTCATCGACTTTGACATATTTTAAAAAAAATAACGATAAGGAATTCAGAATATAAAAAAAACGTTCATTCTGTGCAAAAAAAAAATTAAAATCGCTCAAGAACTGCCGCCTAAAAGTTAATATTTCCAAAAAAAAAAAACCACTAGGATGAATAAAAATTCATTTTTTTGGAACACGATGACCTTAAATTTTTTTAAAAAAATTTTAGTCTACCTTTGTTTAATAAAA
The DNA here is from genome assembly GCA_964034835.1 of Muscina levida. Classification (NCBI taxonomy): domain Eukaryota; kingdom Metazoa; phylum Arthropoda; class Insecta; order Diptera; family Muscidae; genus Muscina; species Muscina levida. The sequence continues at coordinate 116,214,638 of OZ035883.1, read as the reverse complement.
TATTGTCAAAACAATGAGTATTAATTTATCGTTAAGTACTTAATTTTAAATTTTTTCTGTGAACATACTATTAACATGAAATGTAAAACTGACTGCCCCCCCTACATTAGATCCTGGCTACGCCCTTGGTTGTTAATGCTAATAAAAATGTAGATTAAGTTTTTTCAGTATGTAGGGCGAAAAACCACTTCTTTCACAAATCGGAAACATACATATCTCTAAAGATGAAAATTATTTATCTTGATCCGTAGTAGCGTGAACCATCTGTATACTAACTATCTCTTTGGTCATAAAAAAACATTTTTGTTATGCCTTCTCCTACTGACCGCAAATGAAAATTCCGTTTGAAGCTTCATGCCTTTAGCCATAAAAACTTCTTTTGTCATGTCTTCTTCTCACACGGATCAAGAATAATCCGTAATACTGTTTTTGTATTGAACTCGTATTACCATTTTTTGAGATAATTCGGTCACCAACGTTTGGCTTAGCAAAGTGATGGTCTCACGCGCTGTATGGCATGTTACAGCGTCGTGTTAGAACCATTTCTCCTTCAAATAATGTTCAATGACATGATAAATAAAAAAATCAATTGATCGTCCATTGGCTCTACTTCTTCTACCAGTTGGATTTTATATGAATGTAGGCCAAGGTCTTTCCTCAGCATTTGCAGAGACCGAGTTCCAGAGAATGAAGTCGGTTCGATAAATTCGAGTCCCCTGTCATACTAACGTCTACAGCGTCGATGGCTTCTATTAGCTGCTCAGATGCATCATTACATGCACCCTCAACTTCATAAAGGGCTCCATAAGTTTGGCAAACAGAACGTGCATTTTGAAAATAAATTTGCATGATTTGTAAACTTTGTTCTTGTTTAGTTTTTACATGGTGATTTTGCAAAGTATACTAAAAGAAAGTCTATTACACTTCATTAGTATGACAGGTAGATTTACACTTATACTTATCAGAAGTTCTATATGTCAAGAAAATACCCCATGCATAGGTTATTTTCAATTGTTTGCTAATGTTACATCTGATATACTATAAAAATTTAACCATTGTAGTATAACTACAATGAATATTGCTTAATTTTTCTATCTATATGATTTATTACCGATTCGCTGTCCTGAGAAGTAATTGAAAAATACATACCTGTAAAGTAAATTAAAAAAAATCACTATTTTAGTCTGCGCATCCTCAACTGCCTGGTGTACGGACCATTATTTGATACAGGTAAAAAGTTAACTATTGAAGTGCGTGGGCAGCGCCTCGGCACTTTTAACTTATTTTATTCGAAATAGCCTGATCATTAGGGCGAATTAATTAGTTCGTGTCAAAAAAAAAAAAACAACCTGTTAACCGTATATCAGTATTGGAATGTACGAAGAATTCTTAGAAAATTTCACTAAGAAACTATATATCTAAAATCAATTCCTAGTTCGCGCTGAGAAGCATGAAGATTTCAGGTAGAGATATTTTTTTTAGCGATGAGCAAATATTCTGAAAAATGATTTTTAAAAACTTAATTTCTGTATGCCAACTCTCAGAGGCCATAACTTTTTAACCAATACATAGATTTGCTTCTGTAATACCTCATTTAGTTCGTTGGGAAGTCAGTTTTACGCAGAAGGTCTGTAAAAATATATATCTGAAGTTTTCGGTTTGTGCTCATTTAAAAACAAAAAAAATCTCTATCTGAAATCTTCATGCTTCCCAACGCGAGCTAGGAATTGATTTTAGACACAAAGTTTATTGGTGAAATTTTCTTAAAAATCATCGTAGATTCCGATTTTGGTTACGATTTGTGCGAATAAAAAAATTGGCCCACCTTACTGTTCATATCTCTAGTTGAACAGCAATATACTGTGGAATTTTGACAGTTGTAGCCCATTTCCACCCTTACTGTAATTCATACTGGAAGCCCTTTTAATTTTCAAGTTGAATGGGCGGTGCCACGCCCATTTATTCAAGCACAACCAAATATAGCCTGGGACTATCAACAGGTCAACAGTACCTTATGGTAAGATTTTCGTATCAATCGATCTATTAGAAAAGCCGTTAGAGCGATTTTTGAAAAGGGGGCGTGGCACCGCCCACTTCCATCCTGGCTGTAATTAATACTGCTCCAACAACATATATACCAAATCTCACCTTCATACCTCTGATAGTTCATGAAATAAAGCCTTTTTAATTTTCAAGTTGTATGGGCGGTGCCACGCCCCTTTATCCAATTACAACCAAATGTAGTCAGGAACTATCTACAGGTCAACAGTACCTCATGGTAAAATTTTTGTATCAATCGGTCTATTAGAAAAGCCGTCTGAGCGATATTTGAAAAAAGGGGCGTGGCGCCGCCCCTTTAAGATGTAAGCTATCCTATCTTTCAAGTTGGATCAAACCGAACACGGTGTGCAAATTTGATTCAAATCGGTTAAGTAGTTTAGGAGTCCATCGCGGACAAACAACGTGACACGTAATTTATATATATTAAGATAGGTTCACGCCTTCTGGTACATCCCATACAAAATGACCTATATTTGCAAATTTAATATTTCTCCCATAACTTCCAAACGGATACTTGGAGGATAATGACAAATGGTCGGTTAATTTATCTTGCGATAGGAAGCAAAATCTCAGAAAACCTTACTATTTGACGCACCCCTTCTGGTACCTCCCATACAAATTCCCGAATTCACCCTCATAGTCCTACATACATATCTTTTTTTGTAAGTACAATTAATTCAGTCAAATTTTTCGGAACTTGTACAGTTATGCAAATTTGAATCAGGAATGAATATGGATTATATCGAATCACCCCTTCTGGTACCTCCCATACAAAAAGACCTATTTTTGAAAAATTAACATTTATCCCACAATTTCCAAACGGACACTTGGGGGGTAATGAAAATTGGTCAATTAATTTATCTTGTGATAGGAAGCAAAACCTTACAAAACATAACTATTTGACGCACCCCTTCTGGTACCTCACATACAAAATACCGAACATACCCCCATAGTTTTATTTTAAATACATATATATTTGTAAGTACAGTGAATACAGTCGAATTTTGCGTAAGTTGTACAGTTATGATAATTTGAATCAGGAGTGAATATGGATTATACCGGATCACCCTCTGGTACCTCCCATACAAAATGACCTTGTTTGGAAAATTAATATTTCTCCCATAATTTCTAAACCGGCACTTGGAGGATAATCTAATTTGGTAATTAATTATCTTGTAATAGGAATTATTATTGGGTGATGGTATTTATCAGTCAGTTTACCTGACAGAAATTTCTGTACTGGTTTATTATTTTTATAAATATAATATTTTGCATCTTTCAACATACTATCAATCAATGCCATCGTTACTATTTGACGTAAACTCCAGGTATAAATTAATTGCACTGACTTCAGTGCTTCTCCCCCACTATGTTATTCTCTATTGACCACCTGGCTGTTCTCACAACATATCCATTGCTGTTGCACACACACATACGTTCGGCTGATTTCGAAATCGTATGTCCAGATGTTTATAATTTATTTAGTAACTATATAGTGTTGTTGCTATATTCACAAACAACATTAAATCAGTTGTAAATATTTGTGTATTTCATATATTTCGAATTGAATATATAATAATATTCCGTATGGAATATAATTCGTTAGCTGCAAACGAATTGCAGTAACCATTTTAACACTAGATTGCTTAAAAGTTTACTGTTTAACGGCATACGAGTTTTGGACAGTGATAAAGGATTTATAGGTCTCAGCGAGGGTCTTTTAGTTTACTAATGACATTTTTGCGGGTAAATGATTTAATCTGAAAAGTTGTCTACGGTTTTATAAAACAATATTCTATTACAGATAACTTAAAGGTTCTTCTTCTTAGTTGGCAGCAGCAACAAAAATTCGTCCATCAGTAGCCGCACGTAGTAAAGAACTTCAAGCGCTTTGGTCTTTTGCGCTCCTTTAATAGTGCGTTACTCCAAGTTTAGATGATAGCTCCTTCACCTGGTCCATCCAACGAAGTTTTACTCGCCCGCTCCTGCGCCACATTTTTATCCATTCGTACAGCGTGTCCAAGCCAAAGCATTAGGTCTATTTTAACGCGCTTGACTACATTAATGTCGTTGTACAGCTCATACAGCTCATGATTCATTCGACGACGGTACTCGCCGTTATCGATAATGGGTTCAACTATTTTGCGACGTATTTTTCTCTTGAAGAAGTATTTTTCTCATAGAAGAGATTCATCCACTTGTGTCATTACCCAGAATTCTGCGCTGTAGAGCAAGACAGGTAGGTACAGTTGGATCTTTGTGTGGTACAGTTGGATCTTTGTTCTTCGAGAGAGGGCTTTGTCATTAAATCGCTTGCTTAGAGCATAGTAGCAGAGATTTGTGATCAATACACGTCTCTTAATTTCCAGGCTGACATTATTATTATTTACGATTATCTTCCTTATTGTCGATTTTATGATGGTAATTTTAATTTTTATACCGCCACCATTAGGGATAAGGGTATTTATCCTTGATACGAAAACCAGTACAGAAAATTCAGTCAGATATACTGACTGATAAATACCATAATACCCAATATAAGACATTGTTTAAGTCTTGAGTTATTAAAATTAATAGATTTTTTATTAAAATTAAATTACTTAAGCATTGTTTTTTGCCGGCTTGTGGCGCAAATTTGACTTATCTTAATAGGAGCAACAATTAGATACAGCACAACGTGTCTGTCTTTTTTCGAACATCAACTCTCAGGCAAAATTTTCCCGAATACAAAACTGATATGTATGTAAAAGTACCAGAAGTATGTAAGTAAGTACCAGAATAGGTGTGTCAAATAGTTAGCGCGGTTAAGGTTTTGCTCCCTATTACAAGAAAAATTAATTGACCAAATTTAATTATCCCCCGGTGACGGTTTTGAAGTTATGGGAGAAATATTAATTTTTCAAACAAGGTAATTTTGTATGGAAGGTACCAGAAGGGGTGATCCGATATAATGCATATTCATTCCCGACTCAAATTTTCCTAACCGTACAACTTACGCAAAATTTTACTGAATGCAGTGTACTTACAAAATATATATGTGTGTAAGACTATGGTGGCGAGTTCGATCATTTGTGTGGGAGGTACCAGAAGGGGTGTGTCAATTAGTTAGGGCTTCTGTTTCGCTTCCTATTGCAATATAAATTTATCGACCAATTTTCATTACCCCCCAAGTGTCCGTTTGTAAGTTATTAAAGAAATATTATTTTCCAAAAATAGGTAATTTTATATGGGAGGTGCCAGAAGGGGTCACGATATAGTCCATTATCATTCCTGATTCAAATTTCCACAACCGTGCAATTTACGCAAAATTTGACTGAATAAGACTATGAGGGAGAATTCGGTCATTGTTATGGGAGGTACCAGAAGAGGTGTGCCAAATAGTTAGTTTTTTCTGTGGTTTCGCTTCCTATTGCAATATAAATTAATCGACCAATTATCATTACCCCCCAAGGGGTCCGTTTGGAAGTTATGGGAAAAATATAAATTTTCCAAAAATTGGTCATTTTGTATGGGAGGTTCCAGATGGTGTGAACCGAAATAGTCCATATGCATTCATGAGTCTAATTTTCATAAACGAATATTACACTCAAAATTTGAGTGAATTCAGTTTACTTACAAAAAAAGATATGCATGTACAACTATGAGGGTCAATTCGGTCATTTGTATGGGAGGTGTCAGAAGGGGTGTGGTAAGAGATTCGGTTTTCTTAGGGTTTGTCTACTATTGCAAGATGAATAAACTGACCAAATTTAAATATCCTCCGGTCATGCGTTTGGGAGTTATGAACGAAATATTAATTATCCAAAAATAGGTAATTTTGTATGGGAAGTACCAGAAGGGGTGGGCCTATTCTGCTCATTTACAATTCCATAAGTTCGTTTTAAAACTATTTATACTTGTAAATTTCCGTACCGATCCGTTAAGGTTTACTCGATCGTCTTAAAAATTACTGAAACGAATTTGGTCTAAAGATACTTGGGGCTTAACTAAATGCGTAAGTCTGTCTGTCTTTCTTTCTGTCTGTATGTCTGTCTGTTGAATAACGCTCAACACTTTTGCCCGGAACCCTTTAGAAATAAAAAAAAAACAATTTAATAAACTTTTATTTTTTTTGTACTACTTAGTACTTACACCTCGTGATGTACATATAACTATACTACATAAAACAAAATAATTGCTTATTTAATTATGTACATACCAGCCCGGACGATTCTAAAACTGTAGACATATTCGAAATTATCCTTATGATTCTTCGTCCACGTGGTAGAGTGTTATGCAAAATGTTAGGCTTAAGTTTGCATAAATTATTTAAAATGATGCTTATGATCCTTCGTCTACATATTTGAAATTATCCGTACGATCCTTCGACTACATTGTGGGGTAATGGGCAAAATTTGAAATTACCCAATGATCCTTCGTCGACATATTTATAATTATCCTTATAATCCTCCGTTTGGCTGTGTGCAAATTACTTTGCTTAAGTCTGTTCTAAAGATTTAACTGGCTTTCAGTGGTTGTAAACCATTGGCAGGTAGACATCTGTTTACTAATTACTTGTCCTTAAGTTTTATTTAACGCAGATGCAAGGTATTATTTTTCATATATTCTCGAATTTTCGGTTTCCTTTTCCAGGAACGTTTTAAAGTTTCTATTGTTTGTGAAATGTGTACATATGTGTTTCTTAAAAGGATTTATTGACATGTCCTTGAGAAAATATTTCCTCATTATATTAGTATACATACTATTTTTCGCCTAAGATACACATCTGTCTTTAGCATCAATATATTCGATTTAGGATTCTACACTAAGCTAAGTGCAGCGAGCGGGTATAAAATCAATTGTTTGAAGAGATATGAGCGAGGTTGTCGTGTTAACTGAAATCACAGCATATTGTAAGAAGATTTTGTTTTGTTGCTTATATGAAAGTAATATCGGGTTTTCCAATAAGGACTTGACAACTTTTTTTTTAAATAAAACGCAAACCGTTTGAGATATTTCCAAAACTTTATTACCGACTTGAAATACATTCAAAACATTTATGAATGGAACTCGACTTCGTTCATATGGGCACCGCGGCCACGTCGGCAGCGGTCGATTCGTTGGACCCAATTTAGGATGACTCGGTCACACATTTCGGCCGGAACGGCCGCTATTTCGCGTTCAATGTTGGCTCTAAGTTCTTCCAACGTTGTCGGCTTGTTGGCATAGACCAATGATTTGACGTAGCCCCAAAGAAAAAAATCTAGAGGCGTTAAATCGCAAGAACGAGGCGGCCAATTGACTGGTCCATTTCTTGAGATAACACGCTCGTCAAACTTACTCTTCAATAAATCGATTGTAACGTGTGCTGTGTGGCTTGTGGCACCGTCTTGTTGAAACCACATGTCATCCAAGTCCATGTGTTCCAATTCGGGCCAAAAATAATCGCTAATCATTGCGCGATAACGATCGCCATTCACAGTAACGTGACGATCGTTATTGTCGACGAAAAAATATGGCCCAATGACGCCGCCGGCATGCAAAGCGCACCAAACAGTAATTTTTTGTGGATGAAGTGGTGATTCGTGAAGCACATGTGGATTTTCATCAGACCAATAACGCATATTTTGCTTATTGACGAACCCATTGAGCCAAAAATGAGCTTCGTCACTGAAGATGATTTTGCGATGAAATTCATCATCTTGGTGCATCTTCTCCAGAGCCCAATCGGAGAACGTACGTCGACTCAAATGGTCCATCGGCTTCAATTCTTGAGTCAGCTTAATCTTGTATGGGTGTAAACCCAGATCCTTACGCAAAATTCGCCATAAAGTGGTCTTGGGGATGCCCAGTTCTTGAGAACGCCGCGGAATCGACTGATTTGAATCGTTTGCTACGGACGCCTGAACGGCAGCGATATTTTCGGAACTTCGACCAGGCCGTTGTCTCACTGGCACGACAGCATCACACAATGAATATGTAGACTCAAATTTTTGCACTAAACTTGTTATTGCTTGTCTACTAGGGCGAGAATTACGACCGAAAATTGGAGTTAACGCTCTTAAAGTTGCGGTCACCGACTCCGAATTTCGGTAGTACATTTTTATAATTTCCAAACGTTGTTCCTTCGTGTACTTTACCATAACGAAAATGTTAAGTTTACTGAAAAAAAAGAAAGCAACAATTAGATGATCAGTGAAATAGTGCGTTCACAATTTAAATTCAAAGTTGTCAAGTAGCTATTGGAAAACCCTTTATATGAACTAGCTGCCCCCGTAACCTTCGTAATGACTCCAAGATCATTGATACATTCACTCGTATATTTGTAAGAAAAACAATGCATAATATAGGATATGGGGTTTCACACACACATTTGCTTTATATTCGTTCTCTTTTATAAAGAGCATAAAAGTTCATATTTTCGTTCTCCCCATATATCAGAGCAGAAAGCTGAGTATATGTTGAGTTCAACACTCGCACTCCGTCTGATTTGACCCCTACTCTTATTTTTTGATATGTTTGAGTGGTAAATCACTTGTTCTTTTGAACATAACTGACTGCTTTGGAACAATAGTAATATAAGTGTCATATTTACCAACAATGAGTATATCAATTCCATAGAAATATCACAATTCCTCCATTCTACACCGATGTAAGTGATCTTCAGAGCTTCAGAGTTCAGCCAGCTAAGTAACAGCATAGGTAAACGCGTTTCCTTAGGTATCCCAGAAAAATAATGTTGTACCGTTGATCACTATGGTTCTGGGGTCGTCAACTATGCCCTTCTCCATACTTACGCCACATTTGGCGCCCACACCACCATCTAGCTAGGAGCCGAAGTACCCCATCTTTCCGGCCCACTTCTGACATGTCTTTTTATTACAGTCCACACCGAGGTATGTACCACATAACGCACAGACCTGTCTTCCATGCCACAATCGCAAGGAGCAAACTTCAACTCAGGATGACCCGTCAGAAAAGCTTCCATCGATAGCACCATTTTCATCATTGCATGTTACATGCCCAACAGACTGGCATGGACATATAAATTTTAAGAAAGACATAATTTGACTTAGATTGTGAACGACTATACCGTCCTGGTAGCATAAAAGAAAAAAGCCTGTGACAAAGTAACAGTGTTCCAGCAAACGAAGTTATACTCTTGTTGGTGTTATGCATTCACAAATATGTTTAGAATGCAACGCCACATGGAACCAAATGGTACTTTTGGTTCCAAAATGGGAAATGCGTGTCTCGTATTTTGTCAAGTGGTATCCACTTTCACATTTCTCGAGCATCAAACTTGTAGTTTACTTGCGTATCTTTGACCACAGTCACTATGTAGCGTCACCGATGTGGTCCCTTATCCATTCTACCAGGGAGAGTAGGTATAAAACTACACTGGTCTTAGACTCTTCTGTCAGAGCTTGTAAAGTCGTACTTCCTTACTAGCATCTTTTCGTCTTGCAGAGCCAGAAAGAGGTCCACTAGTGATTATCACAGGTTGGTGGGGACGTTACTCCCCAAAAGAAAACCTATCCTCATACACACGCATCATATTTAAAATCTGCAACTCAAATGTTATATATTTCTTAAAGTGTACACTCGTCGTCGTCATTACAATTGATGACACATACTAGTAACAGAATGGGGGTCAGTCGATAAGGGTACATATTGCGCCAAAAATGACCGAATTCAGTGTACTTAGAAAAGGATATATATGTAAAACTATGAAGGCGAATTCGGTCATTTATATGAGAGATACCGGAAGAGGGTTGGTAAATGCTTCGGTTTTCTGAGGGATTGTCTACTATTCAACAACATAAATTGAGTGACCAAATGTTAACATCCCCCAGTTGACGATTTCGAAGTTATGGAAAATATATTTATTATCCAAAAATAGGGAAATTTTGTATGATAGGTACCCGAAAGTGTTACCCGATGTAGTCTATATTCATTAGTGAGACAAATTTTTATAAGCGTATAAAATATGACAGAATTCTGTGTATGTAAAACTATAAGAGATTGTCTATTATTACAAGATAATTTAACTTAACAAATTCAAATAACCACCAGTTGTCCTTTTGGACATTATGAAGGAAATATTAATTGTCCAAAAATATGTAATTTTGTATGGTTCGTACTAGAAGGTGTGGGGCTTTTGTGCATTTTTACAATATCATTACTTTATTTTGAAAAATATTAATTAATTAACGATCAGTTAAGGTTTACTCGAGTTATCCTGCCCACCAGCCAGCCAGTCGGCCAAACTGACGGACATAGCTGAATCGTCTTAAAAAGTCCTGAAATACGTCTCAAATACCAACTATAGAGGATAATGCGCCACGGGATGAATATGTAATTGACAGCGTCGTTAAAAAAACGTTCGATTGCCAAGTGTAGAACCTTCAGGACCAACAGTATCACCTTCATCTGGTGGTTTCAATGAAGGTATTAGTATTTATCAGAGCGAATCGAATTTCCAATTGCAAATTACCAACCAACAAAAATGAAAAAATTAAAAAAGCATCGCTTTTTTGGAAGGGCACTAAGAATGTCAGACTGTGCACAACGTATGTTGACACAAAGCCTTTCCTGAGAATCAATTCTATGAGTCAGCCATCAAAAATTGCTCGTTAAATCGCAAAGAAAACTCGTATATTAAAATTAACTATCCACAAATAATCCGAGAGTGCAACGGGCACATGGGTGGAGGTTACCTTATGGACTCCTATAAGGGTCACAATGGACTGCAAAAATGCATTCGTTCTATATCGGAGACTCAACACTGATAAAAATCGAAATGATAATATTAACCAGTACAGAAATTTCAGTCAGGTAAACTGACTGATAAATACCATCACCCAATATAAGATATTGTTGAAGTCTTGAGTTATTGAAATGAATAGATTTTTAATTAAAATAAAATTACTTATGTATATTTTTTCCCCTGCTTTTGGTGCAAAATCGTCCAAAACTTTACTTATTTGTGTAGGGGTATAGGTGCCGGTTTGGAATTTATGTGAGAAATATTAATTTTTCAAAAAAATTTAATTTTGATAGGGGGTACCACAAGGGGTGAACCGAAACAGTCCTTATTCATTCCTAACTCAAATTTTCATACGTACAACTTACGAATAATTTGACAGAATTCAGTGCACTTACAAAAAAAGATATGTATGTAAGACTATAGGGGTGAGTTCGGTCCTTTGTGTGGGAGGTACCAGAAGGGGTGTGTGAAATAGTTAGGTTTTCTGAGGTTTCGCCTCCTATCACAATATAAATTAACCGACTAATTTTCATTACCCCTCAAATGTCCGTTTGGAAGTTATGGGTGAATTATAAATTTTCCAAAAATAGGTAATTTTGTATGGGAGGTACCAGAAGGGGTGACCCGATATAGTCCATATTCACTCCTGATTCATATTTTCATAAGCGTACAAATTACTCATAATTTGACTGAATTCAGTGTACTTAGAAAAAAGATATGTTTGTAATACTATGGGGGTGAGTTCGGTCATTTGTATGGGAGGTACCAGAAGGGGTGTGTCAAATAGTTAGGTTTTCTAGGGTTTTGCCTCCTATAATAACATAAATTAATAGACCAATTTTTATTACCCCCCAAGAGTCTGTTTGGAAGTTATAGGAGAAATATTAATTTTCGAAAAATAGGTAATTTTGTATGGGAGGTACCAGAAGGCTTGAACTGATAAAGTCCATATTCATACCTGAGTCTAATTTTCTTAAGCAAACATCATACGCAAAATTTGAGTGATCTCAGTTTACTTACAAAAAAGATATGTATGTAAAACTATAAGGGTCAATTCGGTCATTTGTATGGGAGGTACCAGAAGGGGTGTGTCAAATAGTTAGGCTCTCTGAGGTTTCGCCTCCTATCACAACATTAATTTATCGACCAATGTTCATAACCCCCCAAGTGACTGTTTTGAAGTTATTGGAGAAATATATAATTTCCAAAAATAGGTAATTTTGTATGGGAGGTACCAGAAGGCGTGAACCGATATAGTCCATATTCATACCTGAGTCTAATATTTATAAGCAAACATCATACGCAAAATTTGAGTGATCTCAGTTTACTTGCAAAAAAGATATGTATGTAAAACTATAAGGGTCAATTCGGTCATTTGTATGGGAGGTACCAGAATGGGTGGGGCAAAGGTTTCGGTTTTCTTAGGGTTTGTCTACTTTTGCAAGATAAATAAACTGACCAAATTCAAACATCCTCCGGTTGTCCGTTTGGAAGTTATGGAAGAAATATTAATTTTCCAAAAATAGGTAATTTTGTATGGGAGGTACCAGAAGGGGTGGGGCTATTCAGCCCATTTACAATCCCATAAGTTCGTTTTGAAAAATATAGATACTGGTAAATTTTCATACCGATCCGTTAAGGTTTACTCGAGTTATCCTGCTGACCAGCCATCCAGCCAGCCAGCCAGCCAGCCTGCCAGCCAGCCAGCCAGCCAGCCAGCCAGCCAGCCAGACAGACGGACATAGCTCATTCTTCTTAAAAAGTTCTGAAACGAATTTGGTCTTAAGATACTTGGGGTCTAACTCGTCTCCTTTAATGCGTTACACTTTTTATACCATCACCCTTAGGGATGAGGGTATATATCATTTGATACGAAAAAAAGTGTAACGCATTAAAGGAGACGAGTTAGACCCCAAGTATCTTAAGACCAAATTCGTTTCAGAACTTTTTAAGAAGAATGAGCTATGTCCGTCTGTCTGGCTGGCTGGCTGGCTGGCTGGCTGGCTGGCTGGCTGGCAGGCTGGCTGGCTGGCTGGCTGGCTGGCTGGATGGCTGGTCAGCAGGATAACTCGAGTAAACCTTAACGGATCGGTATGAAAATTTACCAGTATCTATATTTTTCAAAACGAACTTATGGGATTGTAAATGGGCTGAATAGCCCCACCCCTTCTGGTACCTCCCATACAAAATTACCTATTTTTGGAAAATTAATATTTCTTCCATAACTTCCAAACGGACAACCGGAGGATGTTTGAATTTGGTCAGTTTATTTATCTTGCAAAAGTAGACAAACCCTAAGAAAACCGAAACCTTTGCCCCACCCATTCTGGTACCTCCCATACAAATGACCGAATTGACCCTTATAGTTTTACATACATATCTTTTTTGCAAGTAAACTGAGATCACTCAAATTTTGCGTATGATGTTTGCTTATAAATATTAGACTCAGGTATGAATATGGACTATATCGGTTCACGCCTTCTGGTACCTCCCATACAAAATTACCTATTTTTGGAAATTATATATTTCTCCAATAACTTCAAAACAGTCACTTGGGGGGTTATGAACATTGGTCGATAAATTAATGTTGTGATAGGAGGCGAAACCTCAGAGAGCCTAACTATTTGACACACCCCTTCTGGTACCTCCCATACAAATGACCGAATTGACCCTTATAGTTTTACATACATATCTTTTTTGTAAGTAAACTGAGATCACTCAAATTTTGCGTATGATGTTTGCTTAAGAAAATTAGACTCAGGTATGAATATGGACTTTATCAGTTCAAGCCTTCTGGTACCTCCCATACAAAATTACCTATTTTTCGAAAATTAATATTTCTCCTATAACTTCCAAACAGACTCTTGGGGGGTAATAAAAATTGGTCTATTAATTTATGTTATTATAGGAGGCAAAACCCTAGAAAACCTAACTATTTGACACACCCCTTCTGGTACCTCCCATACAAATGACCGAACTCACCCCCATAGTATTACAAACATATCTTTTTTCTAAGTACACTGAATTCAGTCAAATTATGAGTAATTTGTACGCTTATGAAAATATGAATCAGGAGTGAATATGGACTATATCGGGTCACCCCTTCTGGTACCTCCCATACAAAATTACCTATTTTTGGAAAATTTATAATTCACCCATAACTTCCAAACGGACATTTGAGGGGTAATGAAAATTAGTCGGTTAATTTATATTGTGATAGGAGGCGAAACCTCAGAAAACCTAACTATTTCACACACCCCTTCTGGTACCTCCCACACAAAGGACCGAACTCACCCCTATAGTCTTACATACATATCTTTTTTTGTAAGTGCACTGAATTCTGTCAAATTATTCGTAAGTTGTACGTATGAAAATTTGAGTTAGGAATGAATAAGGACTGTTTCGGTTCACCCCTTGTGGTACCCCCTATCAAAATTAAATTTTTTTGAAAAATTAATATTTCTCACATAAATTCCAAACCGGCACCTATACCCCTACACAAATAAGTAAAGTTTTGGACGATTTTGCACCAAAAGCAGGGGAAAAAATATACATAAGTAATTTTATTTTAATTAAAAATCTATTCATTTCAATAACTCAAGACTTCAACAATATCTTATATTGGGTGATGGTATTTATCAGTCAGTTTACCTGACTGAAATTTCTGTACTGGTTTTCGTATCAAATGATATATACCCTCATCCCTAAGGGTGATGGTATAAAAAGATAAAAAACCTGAGATTGCATGAATTTCGATTGGGCATTGCGTATGAACTGTGTGCTTTTATTGAAAAGCGTTCGGTTAGCCGGCCATCATCCGCTGAAGAGTTAACCACAAGCAGTGGAATTGAAAAAATTGCAGCTCATCTAGTGAAATTTGAAAGGTGAAATTTGACAAAACAAATAATTTTTTGGAATAAGGTTTGAAAAAATCGCGTAATTGTGCAAAAAACCAGTTAGAAAGTTTCAGTCGGGCAACCTGACTTACATATACCCTCGCCCTCAGTAAAACGAAAAATTTTCTATAATATTGATATTATTACACGATTTCTAAAGTGAGCGGAGTAGTAAATTTGTATGGTAGGTACCAGAAGGGGCGTGTCTAGACTTCCATATTTTTTCTCCAAAACTTTATCCTGTTATTTTTTTACTAAATAAAGAATTTGGGCATGATCGCGTTGTGTGTATTGATATTACTATTCCATTTTTAAAGTGGACGGAAAGGTACATTTGTATAGCAGGTACCATAAGGGGCGTCGCTAGACTTCCAGTTTTTTCTCCAAAAATATCCTGCTATAGCTTTACTAAATAAAGAAATGTAGCCCATTTGCAATACCGTTAGAAGTTTTAGGGAAATATTAACTAGTGCAAAATTGCAAAAAATTTGGTAGCGTCTTTCGAAAGTTATCGTGCGCACCAGCCGGACAGACAGACGGACATGGCTCAAACGACTTAAAAAGTCATGAATCGAATTTAGTTCAAAAAACCTAGGGTCTAAAGTGACTCCTTCTAAGTGTTACACTTTTGGGTCGTATCAAATGATATATACCCTCATCCAAAATGGGTAAATGAGATAAAAACTGTTGATTTGCTATGAAAGTACGCAAATATATTATTTTTGAAAGTTATTTCGCATATATGTGATCCTTAACATTTTGACATAGGGGAAATTTTCAATGCCGGATTGGCGGATGTTCTGCTTTTCATCGCGAACACGTTCCTTTAATTTCCCCAAAAGACACTGGTAAAGTGTACGAAAAGAAGTAGGATAAGTGTGAACTTCTAGGTGGTCAATTAATATCACCTCTCTTGGATGTCACTTTTTGCCCAAACATTTCAGTGAACTGCACCCCATCGGCTTGTGAGTATAATGTTGAGGATTTAATGTTGTCTGTACCATTTAAATTTTGTAAGGAAGTAAATGTAAATCTTTGTGAGAAATGAGATTTAATGAAATGCCACAACGTTTTCGAATAGTGAGCCTAGGTTTTTCTCGGAGAGGTACTCTTATATGCTCCACGTTATAGAGGTCTCTTTGTGTCTAGGCCGCACGGAACGTGGTGAATTCATTGTTTAATCTATCTTTTGGAATATATGTACTTATTTTCTAATTAATTGAATCGATGGAGATTTATTTCTATGCCATATGTTGTAAAGAGTGTACAATTAAATAGTACTATGGCCACTTAAATCCCATTGTCTGCTCTTGCATTGTGAATCCCACCGACCTACCTTGTTGGGGCTGTTCGTCGCAGTTACCGATTTATATGTAAACGGACTTTTGGTCCACTCTGTATAATGGGTCATAAAATACGTTTTTATCTATGTATGTTTTTAGATATGATTTGTTTTCTGCCCTGGAACCTAACCTATACGAAAGATGCAAAGTTACATTCAATCACAATTAAGTTATCTCCACACAACAGACGATATTTGTAACATTTGCAAAAGAGTAAATAAACAGAAATTAAGAAAAAATATAAGAACAAAACGTATAAAGCTAAATCTTTATTTTATCTATACCAATAAATTTTTGTATATTTAAACATTTTGCATTAAGTGACATCTTCCCCACAATATCAATCATAATATAATTGCATGTTTCCTAAATAATAGCTTATCAGAAGAAAATAATTGTTCCCAAATTTTAAATTGAATTTAAATTACTTTGATTTTTGCCATATAATGAAAGCGCAGTAGCAATAAACGTATCTTCTCCTAAATTACAGTTTTTTGCTTTGTTAAAATATAGTATCGTATTCTGGCATATTCTTCTAGTTTCCTTAACATGAAAGTCCTTTTAAAATAAACTGACAGATTTTTTTACAAATGCTTTAGAAATCGAGTGTTAATCACAAGTCATAAAACAAGAATTTTAAGAAGAATTTGTAGTTTTCGCTTTACATGCACAAATTATTATTTATATTCCTGAAGAATACATTATAAGGTTATGTGTGTGTCTATGCGATGGAATGTCGACTGTACTATTTAATAGAATATTTCTAAGAAAAGCTGATACAGAGCAATCTATTGTGGGAAATTTCCATGATCATTTTACATAAATATTTCTGAGTAATGCTAATACAGCAACTAAATTTACTGCATGCGTGAATTTTATGACACCTTTGGGATATTTTGCTAATGAAATGCAAGTACCTGACCAATAAATGTGACACACACACACATATATAAGCAGAAAACGGAGAAATGTAGTTGCAGGTAAAGGATAACGATAAGGATACGGATAAGGGTACGGATAAGGATGCGGATAAGAATACGGATAAGAATACGGATAAGGATACGGATAAGGATAACGTCTTACAGCTCAAAATTTACTATAAATACTAGGCCTGGTTTAGCGAGCAAATCAGTTCTGTTCACATCGCCCTTGTGTAAACAACTCATCAGTGAATTATTAGCTACTATTCCGGAAAGTTTCGGATAGTTAAGCTAAATGAGATGAATTTCTACAACACTGCAAATTACGAGTTAGTTTCACTTGTTTAAACAGTTGGTAAGCTGGAAACCTGTGCAGCGAAAGAGTGATATGTCTTAAAAACCTATGGGAGCTTTGAAACGCCACCATCGACATCAACAATACCATCATCTACAGTTTGATCGTTTCATCTCTAGAGGAAAATCAAAAGTCGTAACTCCATCTGTCGTATGCCTCCCGATTACCAGATGCTTAATGTTGTTTGGTTAACAACAAATCGAATGCTGTGTGGAAACTTCTCACGGGGTAAGAAAATCAAAAGATGTCTGAAGGGCTAATGTAATAGAGCCGGCAAGTTTGAACGAAGAACGCCATGGTTATGAAGGTTTTGGGTCCACATTATCATGTTGCGCTACGTCATCATCATTATCTTTGTCAACATTAATGCAGCGCCTTCAACGTGTTAATTTAAAGTTCCAGACTTTGGTTACAAAAAAATAAGGCGACTTACTATTACATTCAGTCATCATTTTGCTCGAAACCCCTACGGCCAAATGAGTGTTAATGTATTGATGATTGAACACCAATTGTGTCTATCATATGTTATGTTGGAGAGCTGGAAAGCTGTAGCTTGATCTAGAAATCTCTATGGAAGTATGACATGTCAACGCCTACGTTGTCAACTTTGTGTTCGTGGTAAACATAATACCATCGCAGTCAGCAGCGTTTCATTCTATATGAAAATCAAAGGTGACAAAACGTAATTCTTTCTTACATTTAGTATGCCAATTGGTTGTCAATTTGTGGTGCCAATTGAGTGCCAATTGTGCCTACCATATGTCATGCCGAAGCCTGAAGACGGCAGCGAAAGAATTCTTGGTCTAGAAATCCCTATGGAAATTGGATATGTCAGCAACGCCATCAACGTCAACTTTGTCTTCGTGATCAACATTATACCATTGTTGTCTAAAGTGTTTTACTCTATACGACAATCGGAAGGTGATTAATCGTCATACTGGTTATCTACTATTTGGTTGTTTATCAGTTGTATGTTCAATAACATCTCATGTGTTATGGGAAATAAACCGAGGTAAGGAAATCAAAAATTGGCTGTTGTAGTTCATGTTATTAAACGTTATTCTTTCTTACTTTCAGTGGTTCCCTGTCTGCCAATTAGTTATTAATATGTTACTGCTTCAACACCACTTCCTCTTCGTATATGTTATATCGTCGATTCGACTCATCTTAACCGTGGCTGAACTTGAAGACATCAGCGAAAGAATGCATTGTCTAGAAATCCCTATGGAAGCGTCAACATCATATTCAGCGTCAACAACGTCATCGTGGTCAACTTTGTCTTCGTGATCAACATTATACCATTGTTGTCTAAAGCGTCTTACTCTACACGACAATCGAAAGGTGATTAATCGTCATACTGGTAGTCTACCAGTTGGTTGTTTATCAGTTTTGTGTTCAATAACATCTCTTGTGTTATGGGAAATAAACCGAGGTAAGAAAATCAAAAATTGGCTGTTGTAGTTCATGTTATTAAACGTTATTCTTTCTTACTTTCAGTGGTTCCCTGTCTGCCAATTTGTTATCAATATGTTACTGCTTATACACCACTTCCCGTTCGTGTATGCTATACCGTGGCTGAGCTAAAATACATCAGCAAAAGATGTCTAGAAATCCCTATGGAAGCGTCAACATCATATTGAGCGTCAACAACGTTTTCTTGGTCTACATCACACTATTGTAGTCAGGAGCGTTTCGCTCTACAGGAAAATCAAAAGTGACCAATACTGGCTGTCTACACCACCCTCTCCGTTTATCAGCTAACTCCAATTATATGATAAACAACATACCATATGTCTTGGGAAAATTTCCCTGGGTAAGAAACTCAAAAGTTATCTATTGAACCATATGTTATACTGCTTACGCATTAGATCATTAAGTCATATATTTTGTGTTCGATCCCGCTGCCAAATTAGTGTCAAGTTTATTAAAAGCTTGAACACCATTTGCGCAACGCCAATATTCTAGAGAATCATCTTACATGTTTTTCTACTAAATATTGTGTTGGAAATTTTCCTGGGTAAGCAACTCAAAAGTTCTCTGGAAGACTAAGTGTAATAGAGCCCGAAAATTTGAGCTAAATACAAATATGTCGGCTTTCATTACATTCAGTCATACTTTTGTCTCCAAATACCCGTTCGCCAAATTAGTGTCAGGATTCTTACGTCTTGCACATGATTTGAGTATTAAAATCCCAAAATAGGGCAAGGATATCAAATGTTTTTTTACCTCTCTTAATATAATCGAGCCGGCATATTTGTTCTAAATACAAATATGTCGGCTTTCATTACATTCTGTCATAGTTTGTTTCCAAACCCGCCCGCCGAATGTGTGTCAAGAACACCATTTGAGCAAAATTTACCCACGATAGAAAAATTATCTTTATTTTTCAAAATGTCCCTGAAAAAGGAAAACAACTGTTTCTAAACGGCTTAATGCAATAGTGCTGGCAAATTTGTCGGCTTGCATTCGGCCATAGTTTGTCTCCAATCCCAACTGCCCAATGAGTGTCAAGAACACTATTTGAGCACAATTTACCCACGACAGAAAATTATCCATATTTTTCTGGATGTCCCTGGAAAAGGAAAACAGCTGTTTCTAAACGGCTTAATGTAATAGTGCTGGCAAATTTGTCGGCTTTCATTCGGTCATAGTTTGTCTCCAATCCCAGCTGCCGAATGAGTGACAAGAATACCATTTGAGCACAATTTACCCACGACAGAAAAATTTTCCATATTTTTCTGGATGTCCCTGGAAAAGGAAACCAACTGTTTCTAAACGGCTTAATGTAATAGTGCTGGCAAATTTGTCGGCTTTCATTCGGTCATAGTTTGTCTCCAATCCCAACTGCCCAATGAGTGTCAAGAACACTATTTGAGCACAATTTACCCACGACAGAAAATTATCCATATTTTTCTGGATGTCTATAGGTAAGGATATTAAATGCTTTTTGACTGGCCTAATGTAATAGAGCTGACAAATATGAACTTATTCAAATATATCGTCTTTCATTACATTCAGTCATAGTTTTTGTCCAAACCCGAATGCCGAATGAGTGTCAAGAACACCATTTGAGCAAAATTTACCCACGATAGAAAAATTATGCTTATTTTTCTAAACGTCCCTGGAAAAGGAATACAAATGTTTCTAAAAGGCTTAATGCAATAGTGCTGGCAAATTTGTCGGCTTTCATTCGGTCAAAGTTTGTCTCCAATCCCAACTGCCCAATGAGTGTCAAGAACACTATTTGAGCACAATTTAACCACGACAGAAAATTGTCCATATTTTTCTGGATGTCTATAGGTAAGGAATCAAATGCTTTTTGACTGGCCTAATGTAATAGAGCTGACAAATATGAACTTATTCAAATATATCGTCTTTCATTACATTCAGTCATAGTTTGTGTCCAAACCCGAATGCCGAATGAGTGTCAAGAACACCATTTGAGCAAAATTTACCCACGATAGAAAAATTATCCTTATTTTTCTAAACGTCCCTGGAAAAGGAATACAAATGTTTCTAAAAGGCTTAATGCAGTAGTGCTGGCAAATTTGTCGGCTTTCATTCGGTCAAAGTTTGTCTCCAATCCCAACTGTCCAATGAGTGTCAAGAACACTATTTGAGCACAATTTACCCACGACAGAAAATTGTCCATATTTTTCTGGATGTCTATAGGTAAGGAATCAAATGCTTTTTGACTGGCCTAATGTAATAGAGCTGACAAATATGAACTTATTCAAATATATCGTCTTTCATTACATTCAGTCATAGTTTGTGTCCAAACCCGAATGCCGAATGAGTGTCAAGAACACCATTTGAGTACAAATCACCCACGACAGAAAAATTTTCCATATTTTTCTGGATGTCCCTGGAAATGGAAAACAACTGTTTCTAAACGGCTTAATGTAATAGTGCTGGCAAATTTGTCGGCTTTCATTTGGTCATAGTTTGTCTCCAATCCCAACTGCCCAATGAGTGTCAAGAACACTATTTGAGCATAATTTACCCACGACAGAAAATTATCCATATTTTTCTGGATGTCTATAGGTAAGGATATCAAATGCTTTTTGACTGGCCTAATGTAATAGAGCTGACAAATATGAACTTATTCAAATATATCGTCTTTCATTACATTCAGTCATAGTTTGTGTCCAAACCCGAATGCCGAATGAGTGTCAAGAACACCATTTGAGCAAAATTTACCCACGATAGAAAAATTATCCTTATTTTTCTAAACGTCCCTGGAAAAGGAATACAAATGTTTCTAAAAGGCTTAATGCAATAGTGCTGGCAAATTTGTCGGCTTTCATTCGGTCAAAGTTTGAGTGTCCCAACTGCCCAATGAGTGTCAAGAACACTATTTGAGCACAATTTACCCACGACAGAAAATTGTCCATATTTTTCTGGATGTCTATAGGTAAGGAATCAAATGCTTTTTGACTGGCCTAATGTAATAGAGCTGACAAATATGAACTTATTCAAATATATCGTCTTTCATTACATTCAGTCATAGTTTGTGTCCAAACCCGAATGCCGAATGAGTGTCAAGAACACCATTTGAGTACAAATCACCCACGACAGAAAAATTTTCCATATTTTTCTGGATGTCCCTGGAAATGGAAAACAACTGTTTCTAAACGGCTTAATGTAATAGTGCTGGCAAATTTGTCGGCTTTCATTCGGTCATAGTTTGTCTCCAATCCCATCTGCCCAATGAGTGTCAAGAACACTATTTGAGCATAATTTACCCACGACAGAAAATTATCCATATTTTTCTGGATGTCTATAGGAAAGGATATCAAATGCTTTTTGACTGGCCTAATGTAATAGAGCTGACAAATATGAACTTATTCAAATATATCGTCTTTCATTACATTCAGTCATAGTTTGTGTCCAAACCCGAATGCCGAATGAGTGTCAAGAACACCATTTGAGCAAAATTTACCCACGATAGAAAAATTATCCTTATTTTTCTTAACGTCCCTGGAAAAGGAATACAAATGTTTCTAAAAGGCTTAATGCAATAGTGCTGGCAAATTTGTCGGCTTTCATTCGGTCAAAGTTTGAGTGTCCCAACTGCCCAATGAGTGTCAAGAACACTATTTGAGCACAATTTACCCACGACAGAAAATTGTCCATATTTTTCTGGATGTCTATAGGTAAGGAATCAAATGCTTTTTGACTGGCCTAATGTAATAGAGCTGACAAATATGAACTTATTCAAATATATCGTCTTTCATTACATTCAGTCATAGTTTGTGTCCAAACCCGAATGCCGAATGAGTGTCAAGAACACCATTTGAGCAAAATTTACCCACGATAGAAAAATTATCTTTATTTTTCAAAATGTCCCTGAAAAAGGAAAACAAATGTTTCTAAAAGGCTTAATGCAATAGTGCTGGCAAATTTGTCGGCTTTCATTCGGTCAAAGTTTGTCTCCAATCCCAACTGCCCAATGAGTGTCAAGAACACTATTTGAGCACAATTTACCCACGACAGAAAATTATCCATATTTTTCTGGATGTCTATAGGTAAGGATAATAAATGCTTTTTGACTGGCCTAATGTAATAGAGCTGACAAATATGAACTTATTCAAATATATCGTCTTTCATTACATTTAGTCATAGTTTGTGTCCAAACCCGAATGCCGAATGAGTGTCAAGAACACCATTTGAGCAAAATTTACCCACGATAGAAAAATTATCCTTATTTTTCTAAATGTCCCTGGAAAAGGAATACAAATGTTTCTAAAAGGCTTAATGCAATAGTGCTGGCAAATTTGTCGGCTTTCATTCGGTCATAGTTTGTCTCCAATCCCAACTGCCCAATGAGTGTCAAGAACACTATTTGAGCACAATTTACCCACGACAGAAAATTATCCAGATTTTTCTGGATGTCTATAGGTAAGGATATCAAATGCTTTTTGACTGGCCTAATGTAATAGAGCTGACAAATATGAACTTATTCAAATATGTCGTCTTTCATTACATTCAGTCATAGTTTGTGTCCAATCCCAACTGCCCAATGAGTGTCAAGAACACTATTTGAGCACAATTTACCCACGACAGAAAATTATCCATATTTTTCTGGATGTCTATAGGTAAGGATAGCAAATGCTTTTTGACTGGCCTAATGTAATAGAGCTGACAAATATGAACTTATTCAAATATATCGTCTTTCATTACATTCAGTCATAGTTTGTGTCCAAACCCGAATGCCGAATGAGTGTCAAGAACACCATTTGAGCAAAATTTACCCACGATAGAAAAATTATCCTTATTTTTCTAAATGTCCCTGGAAAAGGAATACAAATGTTTCTAAAAGGCTTAATGCAATAGTGCTGGCAAATTTATCGGCTTTCATTCGGTCATAGTTTGTATCCAATCCCAACTGCCCAATGAGTGTCAAGAACACTATTTGAGCACAATTTACCCACGACAGAAAATTATCCATATTTTTCTGGATGTCTATAGGTAAGGATAGCAAATGCTTTTTGACTGGCCTAATGTAATAGAGCTGACAAATATGAACTTATTCAAATATATCGTCTTTCATTACATTCAGTCATAGTTTGTGTCCAAACCCGAATGCCGAATGAGTGTCAAGAACACCATTTGAGTACAATTCACCCACGACTGAAAAATTTTCCATATTTTTCTGGATGTCCCTGGAAAAGGAAAACAACTGTTTCTAAACGGCTTAATGTAATAGTGCTGGCAAATTTGTCGGCTTTCATTCGGTCATAGTTTGTCTCCAATCCCAACTGCCCAATGAGTGTCAAGAACACTATTTGAGCACAATTTACCCACGACAGAAAATTATCCATATTTTTCTGGATGTCTATAGGTAAGGATAGCAAATGCTTTTTGACTGGCCTAATGTAATAGAGCTGACAAATATGAACTTATTCAAATATATCGTCTTTCATTACATTCAGTCATAGTTTGTGTCCAAACCCGAATGCCGAATGAGTGTCAAGAACACGATTTGAGTACAATTCACCCACGACTGAAAAATTTTCCATATTTTTCTGGATGTCCCTGGAAATGGAAAACAACTATATCTAAACGGCTTAATGTAATAGTGCTGGCAAATTTGTCGGCTTTCATTCGGTCATAGTTTGTCTCCAATCCCAACTGCCCAATGAGTGTCAAGAACACTATTTGAGCACAATTTACCCACGACAGAAAATTATCCATATATTTCTGGATGTCTATAGGTAAGGATATCAAATGCTTTTTGACTGGCCTAATGTAATAGAGCTGACAAATATGAACTTATTCAAATATATCGTCTTTCATTACATTCAGTCATAGTTTGTGTCCAAACCCGAATGCCGAATGAGTGTCAAGAACACCATTTGAGTACAATTCACCCACGACTGAAAAATTTTCCATATTTTTCTGGATGTCCCTGGAAATGGAAAACAACTATATCTAAACGGCTTAATGTAATAGTGCTGGCAAATTTGTCGGCTTTCATTCGGTCATAGTTTGTCTCCAATCCCAACTGCCCAATGAGTGTCAAGAACACTATTTGAGCACAATTTACCCACGACAGAAAATTATCCATATTTTTCTGGATGTCTATAGGTAAGGAATCAAATGCTTTTTGACTGGCCTAATGTAATAGAGCTGACAAATATGAACTTATTCAAATATATCGTCTTTCATTACATTCAGTCATAGTTTGTGTCCAAACCCGAATGCCGAATGAGTGTCAAGAACACCATTTGAGTACAATTCACCCACGACAGAAAAATTTTCCATATTTTTCTGGATGTCCCTGGAAAAGGAAAACAACTGTTTCTAAACGGCTTAATGTAATAGTGCTGGCAAATTTGTCGGCTTTCATTCGGTCATAGTTTGTCTCCAATCCCAACTGCCCAATGAGTGTCAAGAACACTATTTGAGCACAATTTACCCACGACAGAAAATTATCCATATTTTTCTGGATGTCTATAGGTAAGGATATCAAATGCTTTTTGACTGGCCTAATGTAATAGAGCTGACAAATATGAACTTATTCAAATATATCGTCTTTCATTACATTCAGTCATAGTTTGTGTCCAAACCCGAATGCCGAATGAGTGTCAAGAACACCATTTGAGCACAATTTACCCACGATAGAAAAATTATCCTTATTTTTCTAAATGTCCCTGGAAAAGGAATACAAATGTTTCTAAACGGCTTAATGCAATAGTGCTGGCAAATTTGTCGGCTTTCATTTGGTCATATTTTGTCTCCAATTCCAACTGCCGAATGAGTGACAAGAACACCATTTGAGCACAATTTACCCACGATAGAAAAATTATACTTATTTTTCTAAATGTCCCTGGAAATGGAAAACAAATGTTTCTAAATGGCTGAATGCAATAGTGTTGGCAAATTTGTCGGCTTTCATTCGGTCATAGTTTGTCTCCAATCCAAGTCAAGATCCTTACGTCTTGAACACCATTTGAGAAAAATGTCCCTAAAAAAGGAAATCAAAAGTTATTAATGGCTAAAAGTAATAGATTCGGAAAATTTGAGCTGGTACAAATTTGCCTTCTTTCATTACATTCAGTCATAAATACTTTTGTCTCCAATCCTGTGTGCCATAGGTGTTAGAAGATTATTATCACTCGAACACCATTTGCACACTGCAAACCCTTGAAAGAAATGTCTAACGTTTCATTTCTACTTAGGTTTTGTCAAACTAAATTTTTTTAGCCGTATTCGTAATAATTTCTTATTGTAGGTTTTTAAAACAATTTTCGCAACGAAAACTTGTTTTACGAACCTTTTGATGAGTTTTTACAAATACGGCCGAAAACAACATATTTGTGCTAAATTAGTATTAAGTGGCTGTGCTATAAAAAAATTATCACAGGTGTAAAAAAAAGGATGAGATTTTTTTTACAAACCTTTTGATAAATTTTTATACATATGACCAAAAAAAAAATATTAATCTAAAAATACCATTTACCTGCAGTGATATAAAAAATTATCACAGGTTTATAAAACAATTTTCTCAACGAAAACATGTTTTACTAACCTTATGATAACTTTGTATAACTACGGCTTAAAAACTTATATGTGCTATATTAGCATTTTCCGGCTGTGATATAAAAAATTATCACAGGTTTATAAAAAAAAGATGCAATTTTTTACGAACCTTTTGATAAATTTTTATAAACACGGCTAATAAACTTATTTGTGCTACATTAGCATTTATCGGCTGTGATATAATAAATTATCATAGGTTTATAAAACGATTTATTGCGAAGAAAATTTGTTTTACCAACCTTCTGATAACTTTTTATATATACGGCTAGAAATTTATTTGTGCTACATTAGCATTCAGCGGCTGTGACATAAAAGATTATCAGAGGCTATTTTAGATAAAATCCCGTTTTAAAACATTCTATTTAGCTTTTGATATACTTTTATAAATACGGCCAAAATGTTTTGTGCTACATTACCATTTATCGGCTGTTATATAAAAATATTATCACAGGTTTATAAAAATAAGTTACAGTTTTTACGAACCGTTTGATAAATTTTTATAAATATGGCCAATAAACTTATGTGTGCTACAGTGACATTTACCGGCTGTGATATAAAAAATTATCACATGTTTAAAAAATTGTTTTCTCAACGAAAACATGTTTTACAAACCTTTTGATATATTTTTGTGGATACGGCTAAAAAAAATTACTTGTACTACGTCAAAGTCTGTCTATTGGCTGGGATATTAATGATATTTATAAAATATCAAATGAAATTATATGTAAAACTTATATAGACTATATATATATATTTATTTATTTATGACCGCATAAATTGTAAATAGTTTAAGATTGTATATTGTAAATATTCAACCTTAACTTATTTTAAGCAATTTAGATATTTATGAAATATCAAAAGAAATTATAAAATACATTATATTCAATATATATTTATTAATTTATTACTGTAGAAATTGTAAATAGTTTTAGATTTTAATTTGTAACTTATTTGATACATTTTTAGTTTTAAGATTGATTGGCATATGATTTTTCTGCACACAATAAATTTCTGCGTATTTTGAGGACATATTGTAAATAAATATTTGTAAATAGAACTGAACAATTTTTTTTTGTTTTATTTTGAATTTTATTCGGCTTCAGCTGGAATTTTTGGTTTGGGAATGAGGGAATATAATATAAATAAATAAATAATTAAAAATTACAAATTACAAATTACAAATTACAAATTACAAATTACAAATTACAAATTACAAATTACAAATTACAAATTACAAATTAAAAATTAAAATAAATATCATTTTACAGAGCGCTTCGAAAATGCTCTTCAGTAGGCTTATTTTGTGAATTCTTCTTCGGAGCGCTCCTAGAATGATCCCTAATAGGTCCGTTAGAAAGAGTTCTTAATTTATGTCAGAGTCTTTTATGATGTGTTTTTATACCAAAACCCTTAGGGATGAGGGTGTACAGCATTTGATGCGAAAACCAGTATAGAAATTTCAGTAAGGTTAACTGACTGATAAATACCATCACCCAATATAAGATATTGGTTTTGAGTTATTGAAATGAATAGTTTTTTAATTAAAATAAAATTATTTATGTATTATTTTTTGCCTGCTTGTGGAGCAAATCCGTAAGTAAACGTTCAGTGAGCGCTTACCTTGGCAAAATTTGTCTGATTTCAGTGTACATTCAAAAAAAAAATATGTGTGTAAAAGGGGAAATATGGGTTATTTATATAGGAGGTAGCAGAAAGAGTGTGTCAAATACTAAGGGGTTGCTGCTGTTTTGCCTCCTATTACAAGATAAATTAACTGACCAAATTTGATTATCCCCCAGGTGTTGGTTTAGATGTATGGGAGAAATATTAATTTTCCAAAAATAGGTCATTTGTATGGGAGGTACCAAAAGGCGTGAACGGATATAGTCCATATTCATTCCTGAGTCCAATTTTCATAAGCGAAAATTTGACTGAATTCAGTTTACTTACAAAAAAGATATGTATCAACTTAAGGTGATGGTACAAAAAGTGTAACGCATTGTAGGAGACGAGTTAGACCCCAAATATCTTAAGACCAAATTCGTTTCAGGACTTTTTAAAACGATTGAGCTATGTTTGTCTGTCTGGCTAGCTTGATGGCTGGTGAGCAGGATAACTCGAGTAAACCTTAACGAATCGGTATACAAATTTACCAGTCATAATAATTTTCAAAACAAACTAACGAGATTATAAATGGGCAGAATTGCCCCAAACCTTCTGGTACCTTCAATACAAAATTACCTATATTTGGATAATAATATTTCTTCCATGACGAATCATCTAGTAATAGTTAACAAACCCTCAAAAAACTGAAACTTTTGACACGAACTTTTTGGTACCACCCACACAAATGACCGGATTCACCCTTATTATTTAATATATGTATCTTTTTTGTAAGTACCATGAATTCAGTCATATTTTGCAAAATGAAAAATTACGAAAATAAAAATTTGACTCAGCAATGAATATGTTCTATATATATTTTTGGAAAAATTCTCTCATAACTGCCAAACTGGCACCTGCAGATAATGAAATTTGGCCAGTTAATTTATTTTGTAACAAGAGGCAAAACTTCAGAAAACTTACCTATGTGACATACCCCTTTTGGTGCCTCCCATATAAATAATTATAAGTGTCCCAACTATTTGTTTATAACCAAAATTAAGTTTATAACCAAATTTTGGCCCTAACACCATGCGATGGAAAATCTTGTGTTATTTACGCAAATATTATTGGGAGTCATTTTGGAACCACAAAACGATTTTTTAAAACCTCCTAAAAAGAGTAGATACGAGATTCAAAATTTTCTCAATTTTTTTTTTTTTTTTGTTGTATAACACATCGTTTTTTCCCCTCTACCGCGCATTTGAGATAGAGTTTCGAAAACGAAATATTTGCATTTTGTAGATAAATAAATAAAAAAAAATAACAAAAATAAAAAATCTGACCTGACTTCACCGCGTTTTTTTTGACACCAGTGAAAAAGTAATACCATTTCCTTAAATAATTGCCAATGGCCTATTCGGCTATGCTAGGACCAAGGCACAGTGGGGAAAAAACTTTTTGTTGGACATTTGAAATTTTAGGCCGCAATTCTTGATCGATTTTAATTTTATTGTATTATTAAAAACAAAATTATGCACTGAATGATCGTTTTTTGTATCTTAAATTCTTTACCGCCATTTTTAAAAAAATTGACAAAATCAATGAAAAAATTATTTTTGACTTTAGTGTCATATGTTATATTTTTTGGATTACGTGTCCAAAAAAATGTTTAACTGACCTCAATTAATGCGAACATATGCTACGAATTAAACTAAGTGCAAATATAAGCAAAAACTATAGAGGCATCATTTAAACACTTTAACCCTGTGTCCTGCTCACAATGAGCAAACGAAATCGGTGGCCGATATCAGTGTTCTCTAATTTACTATATACATCTGCCCTTAACGCTTATAACATACAGGATGGATCGAATATCCTGTATAAAAGACTCTTGGTTTAAGAGCAACTTGATAAAACTTTAACATAAGAACATATCAATAGGCGTAGTCGGTTTCCTCAGGCAGAAGACTGCATCGTTTGAGGATGGCCTTTCATTATAATGCCCTTAAACTATATTGAATGTATCAAATTTTTAAAGAATCATTTAAAATTAATGCAGTACCTAGTTGAATATTTTACTAAAACGTAAAATTCACCCTACAACCCATTTAATGTAAATTATAAAATGTACTTTAATTTTTATAAATCCTCCTTGCGGTGTTAGGGTCGCAATAATGACTTCTTAATCAGTAAATCAATCATTCTTAAATAAAGATTTTCTAATACAAATAAATGAATGAAGAGCGCGTCTAAGGCAAAGGGCTTTTCCCATAAACAAAGCTAAGAAAAAGGTTATGTCATGAGGTGATTGGTTTCGAAATGGATTGTAGTGTTTCGTTAGAGGTGA
This sequence comes from Muscina levida, assembly GCA_964034835.1. NCBI lineage: Eukaryota > Metazoa > Arthropoda > Insecta > Diptera > Muscidae > Muscina > Muscina levida. The sequence continues at coordinate 116,184,317 of OZ035883.1, read as the reverse complement.
CTGCAAAAGATTTATTTAATTCCGTAAAATTACCGTAAAGGGGTTTGTTGTTTTTGTGGCTTATGTAAACGAAAAGGATAAAAGGATTAAAATGTGAATTGGAGTATACCTGAGTATATGGAGAGATGTTAATGTGGTTCAACTAACTAACTAATATTTTAATCTTACCAGAAGATTGTATAAATATATGTAGAATTGAAAGGTTGCGTTGTCTTTAAAAATTTTTTGAGCAAACGTTTTAACTTAAGATATATATGCACCAGAAATTAAATTAAACAAATTAAAACGTTAATTGGTTGATAGTGTTGATTCGACACAGATGCCTCATTTTAGTATAAATTGTTTTAATCAATAAAATCTCAAGTCATTCTTACAATTTTAAACGATATGTTACGTCGTGTGGAGTGTATTGATATTATTACTCTATCTCCAAATTGGGCGGAATGGTACATTTGTATGGAAGGTACCAGAAGAGGCTGGTCTAGACTTCCTAATATTTTTATTTAAAATGTTATCCTGTTATAGCTTTACGAAATACAGAATTTGGGCACGGTCGCATTAGGTCTATTAATAATATTAATCGATTTCTACAGTGGGGGGTACTAGATGGGTATAGGAGGTACCAGATGGGGAGTGGCTACACTTCTAATTATTTTCTCCAAAACTTGATCCTGGTACCTCCCATACAAATGTTACTAAAACTTCACTAAATAAAGAATTTAGGTACAATCGCGTTGGATTTATAGATATTATAACTCCATCTCTATTGTGGGGGAGAGGTACATATTTATGGAAGGTACCAGAAGGGGCGTGGCTAGACCTCCAATTTTTTTCTTAAACTTTATCCTGTTATAGCTTAACTAAGTAAAGAATTTGGGTACGATGGCGTTGTGTGTATTGATATTATTACTTGATTTCTAAAGTGGGCGAAATGATGTATTTGTATAGGAGGTACCAGAAGGAGCGGGCCATGTAGCCCATTTGCAATACCGTAAGTAGTTTTGGGGAAATATTAACTCATGCTAAATTTATCGTGCGCACCAGCCGGACAGTCAGAAAGATAGACAGACGGACATGGCTCAGACGACTTAAAAGTCATGAATTGAATTTGGTTCAAGGAAACCTAAGCTCTAAAGTAACTCCTTCCATGTGTTACACTTTTGGGTGGTATAAAATGATATATACCCTTCTACCTGTAGGGTGAGGGTATAAATATCCTGATACATATACCCATACCTGCACTTTATTTAGTATTTTAACAGATTAACATATTGATTTGGATTGTTAAAAGATTGTTTAACAGATTTAACAGATGAACACAAATATTAACTCGTGAAAAATTTCAAAACAATGGTTGCGTCTTTCGAAAGTAATCGTGCGTACCACAGACAAACAGACGGACATGGCTCAAATTTGGTTTGAAGAAGGCTAGGGTCTAAAGTAACTCCTTCTATGTGTTACACTTTTTGGTCAAATCAAATGATATACACCCTCCTACCCGTGGGGTGGGGGTATAATTATGAATATTTGTAACACAATATATTTTAACAATTAGGATTAATTGTTTGATTTGTACATCAATCTATATACTTGTAGTAAATAATGTATAACTTCTTTGGCGTAAAGATCAGCAATATTATGTAATTAAATATAAAATATTCTCTGAATATGGAAAAAACCTAATAAATTGCAATTTTGAAACTTTTACGCACTTCTAACTACATTGTAGTTGCAAAAATCAAATGTTGTTTCTGTGCTAACATTATTTAATTACAAAGGTGACAATGAAAAGCATTCTTGTTGCGAAGCAAACAATGCAAAAACTATACTGCCACTATCTTAACTTCCGTTGAAAGAAAAATCCCAACTTTTTATCCGGTCATCGCTTAAATCCTGACGACTTCAATAACGCCTAGTTACGTTGAATGAAAGGAATAAAGTTTTGAGTGGACCCTTAGCTTCATTTTGCCGCCGCAATACAATTAGGAGGGCCTGGCAACATCGTAATTGGTACCAGAAAAATGCAATGTGACATCAGCAGCCGCAGTGGCATCCGTCCGTATCAAGCTTTGACAAAAGCAGCAAAAGTACCCTCTCTACATTTTGCATCGTTTCCGCACTACACAAAAAGGATTAAATCACATGATGTCCCTTTTCTCTTTGCCATGCACTGCCCTTTGATGCTAAACTATACCAACAGGTACGGTTTGGTCTATGGTTCGTCCCATCAGCACTGAAAACTGTGGAACTTATGTGCGCTAAATTTAAGTTGTTTGGAAGTTTTTCTGCAGTTTTGCTGTGTTTTTATGTCTACAATACGAAGCATAGGAAAACAAAAATCTTACAACCGGAACATTGTCAATAAAGAGCGAAGTGTTTGCTGCACTCGTCAATACGATAAGAGTGTTGACATATCTACTTTTGCCTTAGATGTAAATTTTTTAAAATCTAATATGTAGTTTAGTTTGACCTTTATAGTGTTCGACCGCAATGTAAGTTATTGGGTAATATTACTGTCCTTATACATGTTGAAGAATTATATCCAAATTATTATATCCAAATACGACCCAAAAGTGAGACACATAGAAGGAGTCACTTTAGACCCTATGTTTCTTTGAACCAAATTCGATTCATGATTATACCATCACCCTTAGGGATGAGGGTATATATCATTTGATACGACCCAAAAGTGTAACACATAGAAGGAGTCACTTCATACCGTAGGTTTCTTTGAACCAAATTCGATTCATGACTTTTTAAGTCGTTTGAGCCATGTCCGCCTGTCTGTCTATCTGTCTGTCTGGTGGCTGTCCGGCTGGTTCGCACGATAACTTTCGAAAGACGCAACCAAATGTTTTGAAATTTTGCACGAGTTATTATTCTATCAAAACTACTTACGGTATTGCAAATGGGCTACGTGGCCCCGCTCTTTCTGGTACCTCCCATACAAATACATCATTGCGCCCACTTTAGAAATCGAGTAATAATATCAATACAACCTACGGGATCGTCCCCAAATTCTGTATTTAGTGAAGCTATAACAGGATAAAGTTTTGGAAAAAATTTTGAAAGCCAAGCCACGCCCCTTCTGGTACCTCCCATACAAACCTACCTTTCCGCCCACTATGGAGATGGAGAATTAATATCAATAAATCAAACGTGATCGTACCTAAATTCTATTTTTAGTAAAACAATAACGGGATAAAGTTTTGGAGAAAAAAATTGGAAGTCTATCCACGCCCCATCTGGTACCTCCCATACACATCTGGTACCGCCCACTTTAGAAATCGATTAATATTATTAAAAGACCTAACGCGATCGCGCCCAAATTCTGTGTTTGGTAAAGTTCAAGCAGGATAAAGTTTTGGAAAAAAAATATGGAAGTCTAGACACGCCCCTTCTGGTACCTCCCATACAAATGTACCACTCCGCCCACTTTAGAAATAGGGTAATAATATCAAACACTAGACACGATCGTGCCCAAATTCTGCATTTTGTTATATTATAACAGGACAAAGTTTTGGAGAAAAAATTGGAAGTCTAGACACGCCCCTTATGGTACCTCCCATACAAATGTACCTTTCCGCCCACTTTTGGGATATAGTAATAATATCAGTACACCCAACGCAATCGTGCCCAAATTCTGCATTTGGTTATAGCTTTACCAGGATACCACACCCCTTCTCGTACGTCCCATACAAATGTACCACTCCGCCCACTTTCGAAATCGAGTAATAATATCAATATAATAGAAAATTATTTGTTTTACTGAGGGTAAGGGTAAATGTAAGTTGGGTTGCCCGACTGAAACTTTCTAACTGGTTTTAATTACAAATCGATTATTTTCAATAACTCAAGACTTAAACAATATCTTATATTGGGTGATGGTCAGTTTAACTGACTGAAATTTCTGTACTGGTTTTTTAAGTCGTTTAAGCCATGTCCGTCTGTCTGGCTTTCCGGCTGGTGCGCACGAAAACTTCAAAAGACGCAACCAAATGTTTTGATGAAGATGAATTAATAATATCAATAATTCCAACGATATCATACCCAAATTCCCTATTTAGTAGAGCTATCGCCATCGTGACCAAATTCTGTATTTAGTAAAGCTCAAGCAGGATAAAGTTTTTGTTAAAAGATCTGGAAGCCTAGCGACGCCCCTTATGGTACCTCCCATACAAATGTTCCACTCCACCCACTTTGGAGACTCAACACGATCGTGCCCAAATTCTGTATTTAGTTAAGCTATAATAGGTTTAAGTTTTGGAGAAAAAATCTGGAAGTCTAGCGACGCCCCTTATGGTACGTCCCATACAAATGAACCATTTCGCCCACTTCAGTGATCGAGTAATAATATTAATACACCAAACGCGATAGTGCTCAAATCCTGTATTCAGTAAAGACATAACAGGATAGAGTTTTTGAGGTAAAATCTGGAAATCCAGACACGCCCTTTCTGGTACATCCAATATTAATAAAATCAATACACTCGACACGATCGTGCATAAATTCTGTATTTTGTTAAGCTGTACCAAGGTAAAGTTTTAGAGAAAACGATTGGAAGTCTAGCCGCGCCCCTTCTGGCACCTCCCATACAAATGTACCACTCCGCCTACTTTAGAAATCGAGTAATAATATCAATATAATAGAAAATTTTATGGTTTACTGTGGGTTAGGGTATATGTAAGTTGGGTTGCCTGACTGTGCATCGGTAGTGCATCGCCTCCCATACTTTTTTTTTGGTTTTAAGCCTTGCTTCTGCCGTGCTGATCCCGTTTTGCCTCGGTGGTGAACCATCTACTCCGTCGTCGATGATTGACGTCATTTCGTCACGTATACTGCCTTCGGGAACTAGCAGAGTTCGAAATTTTTCCCTCCATATTGGCATTACACTCTGCGTGCCCCTGACCAGATTTACATCTCTGTCATTACAGGTGGGATACCTGTTACAAAACCTTTGTGTTAGCCATGTCGTAGAATTTTCGGCCTTAACATCTATTTCTGCATTTTTCTATATACTGGCTTTCTCTTTTTTTTCCATAGACGCTTTTTCCGCGTGAACAGGTTATGCCACCTCCCTCCTCTTCTCATTAAATCGTTCCGTCACCACACGCAATACTCCATTTTTGCTTTATATGCACCAACCATTTCCTTAGGCATTAAGTGACATTACTCATCGTACTAAAGCTTGCCAGAGCGTGGATTTTCATAACCCAGTACAGTCGTTGAGGCAGTATTCATAGAATTCGCAATATGCTGCCACTTTGCGTCGGGAACATCAGAATTAGGGAGGTGTGTTTTTAGCTTGTGAGAGATGTAATTGGAGTAGGCGTTGGCTACTTCGGTGGTATGTAGTCCAGTTTCCCTGGCGTTTGGTGCATCTTATTCTCGTCAGTACCTTGGCTGCAACTAGGTGATGATCCGATTCAATATTTGCACCGCTCATCAAACGCACTTCAATTACGCTTGAGACATGCCCTCCATCGACTCCCACGTGATTAGTCTGGTTTCTTGTCTTTTGATCAGGGAATATCCAGATTACATTAATGTCTGGCCAGCACAGGATGCATATATTTTCCCCAGGAGCTCATACAAAAGTATCTTTAATGTCCTCGGCTTTGTCTTCTGTCGGGTCGTATACACAAATCAGCGTGGTGTGAAAATCTTTTGCCTTGGTGCGCATATTGGTTATTCGGTCTCGTACATGGTTAATTCGCGAGACCATATGTCGAAGTCTATTGCCAACTATGAATTCAAATCCATATGCTTAAAGCATGGTCTTTGTAACGTTTGAATGGTCCTCAACATTTGGGGTGTTGGGTTCTTGTCTTCATGTTTTCATTATAGTTTTTTTATACCATCACCCTTAGGGATGAAGGTATATATCATTTGATACGACCCAAAAGTGTAACACATAGAAGGAGTGACTTTAGACCCTAGGTTTCTTTGAACCAAATTCGATTCATAACTTTTTAAGTCGTTTGAGCCATGTCCGTCTGTCTGTCTGTCTGTCTGTCTGTCTGTCTGTCTGTCTGTCTGTCTGTCTGTCTGTCTGTCTGTCTGGTGGCTGTCCGGCTGGTTCGCTATAACTTTCGAAAGACGCAACGAAATGTTTTGAAATTTTGCACGAGTTATTATTTTCTCAAAACTACTTACGGTATTGCAAATGGGCTACATGGCCCCGCCCCTTCTGGTACCTCCCATACAAATACATCATTCCGCCCACTTTAGAAATCGAGTAATAATATCAATACACCCTACGGGATCGTCCCCGAATTCTATATTTAGTAAAGCTATAACAGGATAAAGTTTTGGAAAAAATTTTGAAAGCCTAGCCACGCCCCTTCTGGTACCTCCCATACAATTCTACCTTTCCGCCCACTATAGAGATGGACAAATAATATCAATAAATTAAACGTGATCGTACAAAATTCTCTTTTTGGTAAAGCTATAACAGGATAAAGTTTTGGAGAAAAAAATTGGAAGTCTATTCACGCCCCATCTGGTACCTCCCATACACATCTGGTACCGCCCACTTTGGAAATCGATTAACATTATTAAAAGACCTAACGCGATCGTGCCCAAATTCTGTATTTGGTAAAGTTTAAGCAGGATAAAGTTTTGGAGAAAACATCTTGAAGTCTAGACACGCCCCTTCTGGTACCTCCCATACAAATGTACAACTCCGCTCACTTTAGAAATAGGGTAATAATATCAATACACTCGACACGATCGTGCCCAAATTCTGTATTTTGTTATGTTATAACAGGACAAAGTTTTGGAGAAAAAATTGGAAGTCTAGCGACGCCCCTTATGGTACCTCCCATACAAATGTACCTTTCCGCCCACTTTAGGGATGTACTAATAATATCAGTACACCCAACGCAATCGTGCCCAAATTCTGTAATTGGTAAAACTATAACAGGATAAAGTAATGGAGAATAAATCTGGAAGCCTAACCACACCCCTTCTAGTACCTCCCATACAAATGTACCACTCCGCCCACTTTAGAAATCGGATAATAATATCAATATAATAGAAAATTATTTGTTTTACTGAGGGTAAGGGTAAATGTAAGTTGGGTTGCCCGACTGAAACTTTTTTCTTTTAATTACAAATCGGTTAATTTCAATAACTCAAGACTTAAACAATATCTTATATTGGGTGATGGTATTTATCAGTCAGTTTAACTGACTGAAATTTCTGTACTGGTTATTTAAGGAGATTGGCTTATTAGGGCATCGCTCTCGATCCTTGTCAAACAAAACTACAGTTTTAGATTTTTTTGTCTTTTACATACAGCTACATTGGCCACTTACAGAAAGAATACTTTCTTAAATTACAACTGTCATACAAAGGAGAATTTGCAAACCAAAAAGTAATACCCTGTTGCAAATCAAAAGTAATGAATAGACACTTTTCATGTAGAAATTTTTCGCAAAAATACTATTCTCTTACTTGTGCTGCAACACTTTGGGCTTGTCCGCCAGCATTTTGTTTGTGTGTTCATTTTCCCTCTAAGCTTCTCTCTGGTTCTACAACAAATTTGCATATTTCCCTTTGGGATTTAAAAGAGGACATAAAAATGCGTTTTCTTACTTCGTTACGTTTGCTTTCCTTTCATGCGGCAATTGTAAGTAGTAAATCTTTTTGGGGCACCACCGTTGACAACAAACGGAAAAATATTGCAGAGGCTAGGGACAATAAACCATGATGTTTCCTATGCTAGTGTTAGTGTATCCTTTTTCTTGTATTTGTTGTGTTTAGCTGGAACACTTTGTAAATGTTTTTCTTATTCGCCGCTTAGAGAAGGGGAAAGCAAATAAAAGAGGCGTCTAATGGCTGTTTTATTCTCATAGAAAGCCGTAAAGTATGCAAGATAAATTGTCAATTAAATTGTTGCTTAAGTAAAGTTTGTCAGTGTGCATAGGGTTTGGTTTGGGAAAAGGGATATTTGTATGTGAACAAAAGGCCTAAGCACAATGATACATAATTTTGGTATTATGTGAAAGTCTTTCGCACCATATTGAATTTCTATCTTTACAGCTCACTATGCCGGAGTCACATCATAAAAAAACTGATAAAATTAAAATGTAGAATGGTAAGTGATGCTTAGTCGAAGGATGTAAAGTTTGTTCAGCATATACAATACAATACTAGGCAGCATCATACATAAAAATGCTGCAACCCACGTGGCTATACAATGACGTTCTGAAGCAAAATTTTAGTTTCAAAGATTTTTTTTTTTTTTATTTTGTATTTTTAAAATTTAATAGAATAGTCATTCATGTCATGATTTTAGAAATATTACCTATTTCATAACTTAATTTTTTGTAAACGCCGCATTAGATAGTATTGCGAATATAAACTTTATTAGGATGCATGTCTCTGTACAAACCCTTTGGTTAACCCTAATAATTCCAACTTCACTCCAAAATTAGAGAGAGTCGGAAAAGGCTATGGAAATGTATGCCAAGCAGTACATAAGGCGTACAGCTATTCAACAGTATAAAATAATTAAGAAAAACAATATGCCCATTTAGACACAAATATCGCCAAAAGTTACATGTTGTAACGAGACAAAAATCGTCCGTACATAAATATACCATCAATCAACTTTTACTACAAAATAACAAACGCGACCTTCATTTATGCTTGAATATCACCTTAAAAAATCAGTAAACAACGCGGTCAACTACTCCAAGGGATAACGATAATAGCTTCCATCGTTCCTACAGTTTCACACGACACATTCGGCAATCGTCACACACAGCTAACTGAAAACAGCTACCACATGGAAAGTTGTATCTCGAGGCGTACCTGAATGTGTTTTTCGATTAATTTCATATTACAGCGTGAGCTACAGCTACTTAAATGGTTGAGAATTATGCTGGGTAAATCATAGAGTTTCATTGTTTTAACCTAAATTCGATTGGTTTTAACCGATTTTGATTGGTTTATTTGGTCTTCAGTCTGTTGAATCCAACTACTGTTGCCTGAACTCTATCGGACCCAATTACCATTGGTTTTACTCTACTTCGGGCGGTTTAATCAAACTTCGGTAAGTTGAATCCAATTTATATTGGTTTTACTCGACTTTTATCAGTTTAATCGGACTTCGGTCTATTGAATCATACTTTTTATACCATCACCCTTAGGGATGAGGGTATATATCATTTGATACGAATAAAAGTGTAACGCATTAAAGGAGACGAGTTAGACCCCAAGTATCTTAAGACCAAATTCGTTTCAGAACTTTTTAAGAAGAATGAGCTATGTCCGTCTGTCTGGCTGGCTGGCTGGATGGCTGGTCAGCAGGATAACTCGAGTAACCATAAACGGATCGGTATGAAAATTTACCAGTATCAATATTTTTCACAACGAACTTATGGGATTGTAAATGGGATGAATAGCCCCACCCCTTCTGGTACCTCCCATACAAAATTACCTATTTTTGGAAAATTAATATTTCTTCCATAACTTCCAAACGGACAACCGGAGGATGTTTGAATTTGGTCAGTTTATTTATCTTGCAAAAGTAGACAAACCCTAATAAAACCGAAACCTGTGCCCCACCCATTCTGGTACCTCCCATACAAATGACCTAATTGACCCTTATAGTTTTACATACATATCTTTTTTGCAAGTAAACTTAGATCACTCAAATTTTGCGTATGACGTTTGCTTATAAATATTAGACTCAGGTATGAATATGGACTATATCGGTTAACGCCTTCTGGTACCTCCCATACAAAATGACATATTTTTAGAAATTATATATTTCTCCAATAACTTCAAAACAGTCACTTGGGGGGTTATGAACATTGGTCGATAAATTAATGTTGTGATAGAAGGCGAAACCTCAGAGAGCCTAACTATTTGACACACCCCTTCTGGTACCTCCCATACAAATGACCGAACTCACCCCCATAGTATTACAAACATATCTTTTTTCTAAGTACACTGAATTCAGTCAAATTATGAGTAATTTGTACGCTTATGAAAATATGAGTCAGGAGTGAATATGGACTATATCGGGTCACCCCTTCTGGTACCTCCCATACAAAATTATCTATTTTTGGAAAATTAATAATTCTCCCATAACTTCCAAACGGACATTTGAGGGGTAATGAAAATTGGTCGGTTGATTTATATTGTGATAGGAGGCGAAACCTCAGAAAACCTAACTATTTGACACACCCCTTCTGGTACCTCCCACATAAAGGACCGAACTCACCCCTATAGTCTTACATACATATCTTTTTTTGTAAGTGCACTGAATTCAGTCAAATTATTCGTAAGTTGTACGTATGAAAATTTGAGTTAGGAATGAATAAGGACTATATCGGTTCACCTCTTGTGGTACCCCCTACTAAAATTAAATTTTTTTGAAAAATTAATATTTCTCACATAAATTCCAAACCGGCACCTATACCCCCTACACAACTAAGTAAAGTTTTGGACGATTTTGCACCACAGGCAGGGGAAAAAATATACATAAGTAATTTTATTTTAATTAAAAATCTATTAATTTCAATAACTCAAGATTTCAACAATCTATTGGGTGATGGTATTTATCAGTCAGTTTACCTGACTGAAATTTCTGTACTGGTTATACCATCACCCTTAGGGATGAGGGTATATATCATTTGATACGAAAAATAGTGTAACGCATTAAAGGAGACGAGTTAGTCCCCAAGTATCTTAAGACCAAATTCGTTTCAGAACTTTTTAAGAAGAATGAGCTATGTCCGTCTGTCTGGCTGGCCGGCTGGCTGGTCAGCAGGATAACTCGAGTAAACCTAAACGGATCGGTATGAAAATTTACCAGTATTAATATTTTTCGAAACGAACTTATGGGATTGTAAATGGGTAGAATAGACCCACCCCTTCTGGTACCTCCCATACAAAATTACCAATTTTTGGATAATTAATATTTTTCCATAGCTGCCAAACAGACCATCGGAGTATATCTAAATTTGGTCAGATTGTTTATCTTGCAATAGTAGACAAACCCTAAGAAAGCAGAAACCTTTGCCACACCCCTTCTGGTACCTCCCATACAAAAGACCGAATTGACCCTTATAGTTTTACATACATATCTATTTTGTAAGTAAACTGAGATCACTCAAATTTTACGTGTGATGTTCGCTTATAAAAATAGGACTCAGGAATAAATATGGACTATATTGGTTCATGCCTTCTGGTACCTCCCATACAAAATGACCTAGTTTTGGAAAATTAATATTTTTCCCATAACTTCCAAACGGACACTTGGGCGGTTATGAAAATTGGTCGATAAATTAATGTTGTGATAGGAGGCGAAACCTCAGAAAGCCTAACTATTTGACACACCCCTTCTAGTACCTCCCATACAAATGACCGAACTCACCCCCATAATCTTATATATATATATATATCTTTTTTGTTAGAAAATTTAATTCATTCAAATTTTGCGTATGATGTTCACTTATGAAAATTAGACTCAGGAATGAACATGGACTATATCGGTTCACGCCTTCTGGTACCTCCAATACAAATTACCTATTTTTGGAAAATTAATATTTCTCCCATAACTTCTAAACGGATACATGTGGGGTAATGAAAATTGGTCGGTTAATTTATCTTGTAATAGGAGGCTAAACCTCAGAAAGACTGACTATTTGATACACCCCTTCTGCAACCTCCCATACAAATGACCGAACCCACCATAATCTCACTTACATACCTTTATTTTAAAGTACATTGAATTTAGTAAAATTATGCGTAAGGTGTACGGTTATGAAGATTTAAATCAGAAATTAACATGGACTTTATCGGTTTACGCCTTCTGCTACCTCCCATACAAAATGACCTATTTTTGGAAAACTAATATTTCTCCCATTACTTCCAAACCGACACTTGGGGAGTAATGAAAATTGGTCGGCTACTTTATATAGTGATAGGAGGCTAAACCTCAGAAAATCTAACTATTTGGCAAACTCCTTCAGGTACCTCCCATACAAATGACGGAATTTATCCTCATAGTTTTACATACACATCTTTTTTGCAAGTCCAATGAATTCAGTCAAATTTTGCAAATGTAGCTTATAAAAATTTGACTCAGAAATGAATATGGATTAAATCTGTTGACCCCTGCTGGTACCACCCATACAAAATGTGCTTCTGACACCCGTCAGAGCACGGCTAACTGTGAGGGGCGAAACCTAAAACCCATGCACGTCATCTCAGAGTGAGCGGTACCCTGGTCAGCGTCTGACCCAGAATGGGCGGCTGCAATAAAATCCTGGCAGGAGGAGAAAACTGCGACGTGGTGCGCTGGGCTTGCAACCCGCCACTGACGTTTATACTATTGCAATGAAAAGAAGTAAGATAAGAATAAAACGGACCCCCCAAAATGTTGACGACCACCGCAAACGAATTAAGGACCATGATTTGAGGATATGCACCTGGAATGTTAGAACACTGTATAGACCAGGTGCCTCCATCCAACTGGCGGAAGTCCTCGAAAAATACAAGGCTGACATAACCGCTTTACAGGAAATCCGGTGGACGGGACACGGGTGCTCGCGCATGAAGACGTGCGACATCTACTATAGTGGCCATGCGGACAAGCACGAGTTTGGTTGTGGTTTTGTGGTTGGCAAAAGACTGCGACACCTAGTCTCAAGGTTCAACCCGGTGTGTGAACGTATAGCCCCCATAAGAGTCAAAACAAAGTTTTTCCACATAACACTTATATGTGCCCATGCTCCTACAGAAGAGAAAAGCGATGAGGACAAAGACGAGTTCTACGAGACCCTAGAAAATGTATATGACCGTAGCCCCAGCCATGACATCAAAATTGTGCTAGGCGATTTTAATGCTAAAATAGGCAGGTAGACCGCATTTGAGCCTACCATCGGAAAAATCAGTTTGCACACCGAAACGTCGAACAATGGCATCAGACCGATTGATTTTTCTGCGGCAAGAAATATGGTAGTTAGCAGGTTAGATTTGACCACAAAATATTCGTAAGGCAACATGGTTATCACCAGATCAATTGGCGAGGAATCAGATGGATCACGTGGTAGTCGATGGAAGGCACTCATTGAGTGTTCTGGACGTACGAGTAATCAGGGGAGCGAACATTGACTCAGATCACTAACTTACCGCAGTTAAGGTACGCACAAGGCTAAGCATGGCGAAAAACGTATGTTACCAGGCACAACGAAAGCTGGACATCGGTAAACTGCGGACCACAGAGGTAGCGGATGCCTACTCCAACCACCTAACTCAACTGTTGCGGAATGCTCCAACCCCTGATAATATAACCTCGCAGTGGCAATATATAGCCGACTCCATAGAACGGACTGCGAGAAGCGTACTTGGGTACTTAAAGCCGTCTCAAGAAGATGCCTGGTACGATGATGAATGTCGCAATGCCACGAGAGAGACGGATGCTGCATACAGGGCAAAACTGCAGCCAATGGCAACGCGAGCTGTTCGTGAACGGCACAGGGAGAAGAGACGACAGGCAACTCGTCTTTTTAGAAGAAAAAAGAAGGAGCTGCAGAAGAGACAGGATGAGTGTACTGAGTTGCTCCGAAGTAGAGGGGAAGCCCGAAAATTCTACAAGAGAGTTAAATGCGTGGAACAGGGTTGCCCTCCTGCAAGGACAGCGATGGTCAGCTAGTGACGGACCCGGATAGCGTTCTGAAGATATGGAGAGACCACTTTAGAAATTTACTGCATACTGACACCAATCCAGAAGACCCCGCTCCAATCCATGACGATGGTATTAACTGTCCACCTCCGAGCCAGAGCGAGATACGTATGGCCATCTCCCGCCTTAAAAACAACAAAGCTGCTGGAGCCGATGACAAACCAAACCAGCTGATTAGGAGCATGCATCAGCTCATGGAGAACATCTGGCAAGAGGAGAGCATGCCCGGGGATTGGAGTCTCAGTCTGTTATGTCCCATATACAAGAAAGGAGATCGTAGTGAATGTAAGAACTATCGTGGAATAAGCCTATTACCAATTGCGTACAAGGTCCTTTCAAGCATATTGTGTGAACGTCTAAAGCCAATTGTAGAAAAACTAATTGGACCATATCAGTGCGGCTTTAGACCTGGCAAATCTCCGACGGATCAAATATTCACCTTACGACAGATCCTGGAAAAAACCCATGAAAAGCAGATCGACACCTACCACCTTTTTGTCGACTACAAAGCTGCCTTCGACTCTCCGATAAGGAATAGGCTTTATGAGACCATGTCTGAGTTTGGTATTCCTGCAAAGCTGATTCGACTTTGCAAATGTACCTTAGACAACACCAAATCCTCTGTTAAGATTGGTAAGGATCAGTCTGAACCATTTAACACGGAAAGAGGTCTCAGGCAGGACGATAGCCTGTCCTGTACACTATCTATATATATAACCAGTACAGAAATGTCAGTCAGCTAAACTGACTGATAAATACCATCACCCAATATAAGATATTGTTGAAGTCTTGAGTTATTGAAATGAATAGATTTTTAATTAAAATAAAATTACTTATGTATATTTTTTCCCCTGCTTGTGGTGCAAAATCGTCCAAAACTTTACTTATTTGTATAGGGGGTATAGGTGCCGGTTTGGAATTTATGTGAGAAATATTAATTTTTCAAAAAAAATTAATTTTGATAGGGGGTACCACAAGGGGTGAACCGAAACAGTCCTTATTCATTCCTAATTCAAATTTTCATACTTACAACTTACGAATAATTTGACTGAATTCAATGCACTTACAACAAAAGATATGTATGTAAGACTATAGGGGTGAGTTCGGTCCTTTGTGTGGGAGGTACCAGAAGGGGTGTGTCAAATAGTTAGGTTTTCTGAGGTTTCGCCTCCTATCACAATATAAATTAACCGACTAATTTTCATTACCCCTCAAATGTCCGTTTGGAAGTTATGGGTGAATTATTAATTTTCCAAAAATAGGTAATTTTGTATGGGAGGTACCAGAAGGGGTGACCCGATATAGTCCATATTCACTCCTGATTCATATTTTCATAAGCGTACAAATTACTCATAATTTGACTGAATTCAGTGTACTTAGAAAAAAGATATGTTTGTAATACTATGGGGGTGAGTTCGGTCATTTGTATGGGAGGTACCAGAAGGGGTGCGTCAAATAGTTAGGTTTTCTAGGGTTTTGCCTCCTATAATAACATAAATTAATCGACCAATTTTCATTACCACCCAAGAGTCCGTTTGGAAGTTATTGGAGAAATATATAATTTCCAAAAATAGGTCAATTTGTATGGGAGGTACCAGAAGGCGTGAACCGATATAGTCCATATTCATACCTTAGTCTAATATTTATAAGCAAACATCATACGCAAAATTTGAGTGATCTCAGTTTACTTGCAAAAAAGATATGTATGTAAAACTATAAGGGTCAATTCGGTCATTTGTATGGGAGGTACCAGAATGGGTGGGGCAAAGGTTTCGGTTTTCTTAGGGTTTGTCTATTTTTGCAAGATAAATAAACTGACCAAATTCAAACATCCTCCGGTTGTCCGTTTGGAAGTTATGGAAGAAATATTAATTTTCCAAAAATAGGTAATTTTGTATGGGAGGTACCAGAAGGGGTGGGGCTATTCAGCCCATTTACAATCCCATAAGTTCGTTTTGAAAAATATTGATACCGGTAAATTTTCATACCGATCCGTTAAGGTTTACTCCAGTTATCCTGCTGACCAGCCATCCAGCCAGCCAGCCAGCCAGCCAGCCTGCCAGCCAGCCAGCCAGCCAGCCAGCCAGACAGACGGACATAGCTCATTCTTCTTAAAAAGTTCTGAAACGAATTTGGTCTTAAGATACTTGGGGTCTAACTCGTCTCCTTTAATGCGTTACACTTTTTTTCGTATCAAATGATATATACCCTCATCCCTAAGGGTGATGGTATAAAAATGGTGGCAAAAATGTATAGTAATTCATCAATTGAGAACGGCTGAACCGATTTTGCTGAAATTTTTTTTCAGTTGTTCGTAATTGCCAGGAGAAGGTTTATGTAAAAGAAAATTTTGGGAAAATCCTCCGGAAAATCCGGAAAATCGGAAAACTGTAAATTCATTTTTTGTATGGAATTTTGTGTGCATTTGTTACGAATGATTTTTCGAATGGAAAAATAAAAAATTTTGTTTGGAAAATTCTGAAAATTCTGGGAAAATTCGAAAAATTTTAATACCATTTTTCGACGAAATTTTGCTTTATGTCTTACGAAGTTTGAACGATGTAACTTGCGAAAGATTTCGGATAATTATTCCCAAATGACTTTCCGAATGGATAAATATATAAATTCTCGTTGGAAAACTCGGAAAATTCCGTAAAAAAACGAAAGATTTTGATTTTTTCGGCAAAAATTTGCATTTTATCTCCTGATTTGAGGAAAATCGGAAATTAAATTTTTATCGGTTTTCGAATGGAAAAATAGTAAATTTTAGTTGGAAATTATGGAAAATGCCAACAAATGTCTTTTTTATGGACAAAATTTTGCAATTTATCATATGTTTTGGTAACTTTGGGCGATGTAAATGTGAACTATTTCGAACAATTATGACGTTTGGAATGGAGAAATCGAAAAATTCTTGGTGGAAATCGCGGAAAATTCCAGAAAAAAATCTAAAGATTTGGTTGCCTTCGACGAAATCTTCCATTGTATCGCCTGATTTGATGATTTCAGACGACGTAAAGGTCCAAAATTTGCTGTGTTGCAGAAAAATTTCGGATTATTGTGAAATATATAAATATAAAAATAGTGTGTGTAGTTTGCTCTATTTTTTTTCAATTGTTCGTAATTGTCAGGAATTTTTTATGCCAGAAAATTTTGGGAAAATCCTTAGGAAAAGCCAGGAAATTTGAGTGCAATTGTTACGAAATGGCTTTTCGAATGCAAAAATAGAAAAATTTTACAGAAAAACTCGGAAAATTCCGGAAAAGCGCAAACAATTAGATTTTTTATCGACGAAATTTTGCAGTTTTCGCATGATTTGATGTTGCTTGGAAAATTTACGAGATAAATAACATCCTCCGGAAATGCCGGGAAATTGGAATAACCAAAAATTGCTTTTTTGTATGGAATTTTGTGTGCAATAATTGCGAATGACTTTTCGAATGGAAAAATAGAAAAAGTTTGTTGGAAAATTCGGAAACTTCCGAAAAAATTTGAAACTTTTTAATTTTTTTTGTCAAAGAAATTTAGATTTTTGTCGTGTGATTTGGTAGTTTTGGACGATGTAACTGTAAAATTTAGATCATTATTCCGACATGACTTTCCGAATGAAAAAATAAACAAATTTTCGGTGCAAAACTCGGAAAATTCCGAAAAACACGAAAAATTTAATTTTTTTCTGCAAAATTTTGAATTACATCGCTTTATATTTTTTTCACTTTTTTGAAATAGGTCGCAAAAACATTTTATTTATTTTCGCTGCTTAAAAAAAACGAAAACATAATATTTAATATTTAAATATTCTATGAATATCTTAAGCAAAGTGTAAACTAAGGTTCGAGTGTTTGCGAAAAAGTTTGATTTTGTGTCAGTGTTATTATTGAAAACAATTCTTCCTATTTTTCTCGAAATTGCTTCCACACATTCAGATTCAAGGGCAAATACATCATCGAGCTGGCGCTTTGTCACCACCACCAAACAAAGATTGTAAGTTCCATTAGATCTATTTCGTTGGTGATTCGTCAATAGAACTAGATCAACGTTGTGCAATTTTCACTTCGATAAACAATTACAAAATCGAACAATTACAAAATTTTCTGTATTGTGTTCAAATACTTGAATTTTTCAGAAAACCGGTTTCCGGTTTATTCGAAAAATGAATTTTTCCAATAATTCGGTATTCGAATATATGATTTAGTAGATTTAGGATATTTTAACTTAACATATAAGTGCAATCTTTTCATTTTACACATACCTAGGTTTAGAATTAAGGTATCGATTTTATCACATACATGTTAACCACCTTTTCACCATTCCATATGAATATCGACGGCGTGCTACTCATTTCGAGGTGAGATCTCAATCTATTTTAAGATGAGATCCCAACTGTATTCTTTTTGCGATCGAACATTTTTATTAGCTTCACAACTATTGCAGGGTGAGAATGTGGAATCACACGATATTGTTCTCAAGCGTTGGAAGACTCATCGGTCATAAGATACACTTCAATACCCGTTGATGTTCTGCCGTGGAGAGGGCGAATATGACCACAATTTAAAGATGGTCAATACAACGACAGGTCTGTTTACAAGTCATCAGGAAAAGAAACGAATAAAAAGATTAGCTAAAATAACTTTTATGCGTATCGATAGCAAATTGCGTTAGCTGTTGCAATATATGCTGCCACTTTGTTAAAAAGCAGTCGAACTGCACACTCCGCTTTGAAGTTGCCGATGAATTTTTTCACAGTTGACAAGCCATTGGGCACAATATCCCAAAGCTCGGCGACAGCGAAATTGTTGCAAGAATGCAAAATTATCATTTGGGATGATTGCACGATAGTGCATCAACGAGCTTTGGAAGCAGTTGATCGAAAGATGAAGGATTTGTGAGGTGATTCGAAACTATTTGGTGGGCTATGATATTTCTGTCGGAAGATTTTGGTCAAACGCTTCCCGCCATCCCAAAATATACTGCTGGTGATGAAATTAATGTCTTTGTGGCGGAATGACAAGGAGCTGAAATTAACTACGAGCATAAGAGTCACGTTGCAAAACTTCCCATCGGCTACTGCATTTTCAAAATATATACTGGCGTTTTGTAAGGGCCAAATTCCTCATGTCGTTTCAACTGGATTGATGACATTCCTGTAAAATTTTTTCAAAGGAGAGGAAGTCCTTATCCCTCGAATTTCTATTACTCCAAACGATTTTCCCAACCAATTCTAGCGAATTCAAGTCCCCATTCGATTGGTTTTTGCGATAACAATCAATAAATCACAAGGCCAATCATTGGAAGTTTGTGGGATCAACCTCGAATTTCTCAGTTTTTCGCGTGTTATCAAACTGTATTCATTGTTTGTTTTAGCGCCGGAAAACAAATCGAAAAACATTGTTTATCAGATCGCTCTTTACTGATTTCGAATAAATTTAAATAAGTCACATTAAAATTTGAACTACATATATGTGTTTTAATATTACTCTGGAGCTTATATGAAGGCGTTAACTTGGAGCGAGACGAAGTTCGCCGAGTTAGAAGTTGTATGGCAGAACAACGTTTGCCGGGTCAGCTAGTTTAATATAGTTATGGAGAAGGTGATGAGAAAGGCTGGTGTCAACATGTCTGGCACCATATTCCACAAGAGCCACTAGCCTATGCCGATGATATAGACATCATTGGTCGAAATCTGCGGGATGTTACTGCAGTTTTCTCATCACTAGAAAAGGAGTCAGCAAAAATGGGTTTAGCGGTCAACGAGGACAAAACAAAAATAATGATTTCGACGAACAAAGAGTCCTCTCGTTGGGGACGCACCGTGAACGTTGACAATTATTGTTTTGAGGTAGTCGACGAGTTTACCTACCTCGGATCTTCCGTCAACAAGAAAAATAATGTCAGCCAAGAAATTAAACGGAGAATAGTGCTAGCCAATAGATGTTTCTACGGACTTCGGCAGCACCTTAGTAACACCACCTTATCTCGGAATACTAAGAAACAGCTTTACCAGGTGCTAATCTTACCCGTTCTCTTGTATGCTGCAGAATCATGGGTGCTTACAACAACGGACATACAAAACCTGGGAGTATTCGAGAGAAAAGTACTCCGAAAAATTTATGGACCTATCTGTGTCGACGGCGAGTTTCGCCATCGGATGAACCATGAGCTGTATGAGCTTTACCACGACATCGACGTAGTCAGAATGCAACGACTACGATGGCTGGGTCATGTTGCCAGGATGGATGTAAATGCTCCAGCGAGAAAGGTGTTTGAAGGCGAACCTGAAGGACGGCGCAGAGCAGGGAGACCCAAACTCCGTTGGAAGGACCAAGTGGTAGGCGACGTGTCACCATCTGGTAGGACTAACTGGAGAACACACGCACAAGACCGAAGCGTGTGGAATTCTTTAGTACTTCAGGCTTCAAACTTATGAACTATGTTCGTAAGTTGTAATGGGCCACTTAAGAAGAAGAAGAAGATTTTTCCCATTACTTCCAAACAGGCACCTGGGTTAATTTAATTTGTAATAGGAGGCAAAACCTCGGAAATCCTATCTTTTTGACACACCCCTTCTGGTAACTCCGATATAAATAACTGACCGAAAGTCCTATCTACAACCTTTCACGCTCCACAAGCAGGCATATCGGTGAATTTTAATAACTTCAGACTTCAACAATATCTTATATTAGGTGATGGTATTTATCAGTCAGTTTATCTGACTGAAATCTGTTAAATGCAACTTCTGTTGGTTGAACCTGTTGACTTTGCTCTCTTAAATGCTTCGGTTGGTTGAATTAAATTTCTCTTGGTTAAGTTAGACTCGAGCCGTATTTATTAGACTTCAGTGTGTTGAATCCTACTTCAGTTGGTTGAACCAAGTTTATATTGGTTGAACTCAACTTTGATAGATTTAATTGGATTTAGGTCTGTTGAATCCAATTTTGGTTTGTTATACTTTCACCCTACGGGTAGGAGCGTATATAGCATTTGATACGACCCAAAGGTGTAACACATAGAAGGAGCCACTTTATACCCTAGGTTTCTTTGAACCAAATTCGATTCATAACTTTCTTTAAGGCGTTTGAGCCATGTCAATCTGTTTGTCTGGCTGTCAGGCTGGTATGTACAATAACTTTCGAAAAACACATCCCAATGTTTTGAAATTTTGCACAAGTTAATATTTCCCAAAAACTATTACAGTAATAATATCAAAACACCCAACAGGATCGTACCCAAATTCTGTATTTAGTAAAGCTATAACGAGATAAAGTTTTGAAAAACAAAATTGGAAGTCTAGCCACGATTCTTCTGGTACCTTTCATATAAATGTATCTTTCCGCCCACTTCAGAGATAGGGTAATAATTCAATACATCCAACGGGATCGTACCTAAATTCTGAATTAAGTAAAGCTATAACAGGATAACGTTTTGGAGAAAAAAATTGGAAGGTTAGCCACGGCCCTTCTGGTACCTCCCATTCAAATCTACCACTTCGTCCACTTTAAAAATCGAGTAATAATATAAATATACTAGAAAATTTTATGTTTTACTGAGGGTGAGGGTATATGTGAGTCGGGTTTCCCAATTGAAACTTTTTTACTGGTTTTACTAACACTTCGTTTAATAATATGTGTCACTGACACATAGATGGCGGCACTAGTACTAAATCAGTACTTTTTAGGCTTACTGTCAAAATTATATGTTAATCCGACCATTTGTTTACAAGTTACAGTGCTTTAAGTGACGCTACTTTTGAGTTAAAAAAAAATGAATTCATAGCAATTCCATGTGCTGATTTATCATTGTTTTTTACTATTCAATGCCAGAAAAGGCTTGAAAAACATTATTCGAACTCTGCTCCATCAAAAAGAAGCATTTGTTATTGGTATGCCGAATTCAAACGTGGTCGTACGGACACCGATGACATTCCATCTACTGGAAGGCCAAATGACGCTGCTATCCCGGAAAACGTTGAAAAAACACTCAAAATCATTATGTCCGACCGTACAGTGGAAGTTAGGGAGATTGCTGACATTCTAGAGATATCAGCAGGCAGTGTACACACGATAATACACGAACATTTGGGTATGAAAAAGGTGTTTTCCAAATGGGTGCCGCGTTTGCTCACACCGGAGCAAAAACAACAACGAATCGATGAAAGAAAGAGCTGTTTGGACATGCTTACGCGCATGTTTACGCATATGGAATAATATTCATCGTCTATCTCCAGAAGGGGCAGACCATCAACAGCGACTATTATATAGGGTTATTGGAGCGTTTGAAAGACGAAATCGTAAAGAAACGGCCTCATATGGCAAAGAAAAAAGTGCTGTTCCACCAAGACAATGCACCGTGTCACAAATCAATGAAAACGAAGGCAAAATTTAACGAATTGAGCTTCGAATTGCTTCCCCATCCACCGTATTCTCCAGATTTGGCCCCCAGCGACTACTGGCTCTTAGCAGACCTCAAAAAGATGCTCCATGGTAAGAGATTTCGCTCAAATGATGAAGTAATCGCCAAAACTAACACCTATTTTGAAGGCAAAGAAAAATCGTTTTACAAAGGCGGTATCGAAAGATTGGAAAAGAGTTGGAATGATTGTATCTCCTTAAAAGGGGACTATGTTGATGAATAAAAACGTATTTTGGCAAAAAAAATGTGTTTTAATTAATTAGTCACACACATTATTGATCGAAGTGTTACACTGCATCCGATTTAATCGGATTTCTGTCCCTTAAAATCACCTTCATTTGGTTTATAAACTTCGGCCAGGCACATGAGGACATTGCAGTTGCATTATATTAATTAGCAATATATCTTTTTCTTACTAACACTCCATTGGGTACGATTGTTAATTCGGTCTCGAAATTCGATTCAATACGATCCTGAGCTGCAGATACGAAGCTGCGTTGCAAAAGACCCCTACGACCACAAGATTCAAATACGAGCCTAGGCCGCCGAATCACAAACACGACCTCTGCCGACAACCGTGAATCATCAAGAAATTCCCGATGCGCTGATGTAAACTTGAATTGCCGACAGAACTGAATCACCAAAACGATCCCATATTAATGATACGAAACTGATATGCTGGCAACCATGAAGCATAAATACATTTCTGGATTGCTGATATTAACTTGAATCGCCGAAAAACCTAAATCACAGCAAGTTCTCTAATCATCATATTCTGGTTAAAGTTGACGCCGGGGACCATGGTCCTTGGATGGTCAAAAGGTGGGCCTCTCTTTTGGGTTCTATGATGACCCCATATGTGCGGTTATTCAAATAAAAGATCAATACGAATCCAATGGTGTATTTTCCAAGGCCATCATAGCCAATTTTAAGACAATACACAATGGTTTCAAATCAATTTTTTCTGGCCAAAATTATTTAAGTTAAGAAAATGATAATTTTTGTTCAGAAATAAATTAATATTGTTATATGTTGTCAATTGTATAATTTTTTCTTCCTAATTGATCCAAATCTGCTTTCTGCTTTGCTAGCTTATAATTAACGAATAAAAACAAATATTAGTTCAATTAAAATCTTATTTTTATGCTGTGAAAATAAAATTATACATTAAGTGTCAGTTATGTCTAGCTTGCTCTCTTAGATTATATTGCCATCTTCGAATTCGTCTTCATATTCTTCATATTTTGTCATATTCGTCTTCATATTTTTGAAGCGAAGGTTGTTTAGAAAAATGTATATACATTTAATAATCGCAAGTATTCGCAAGATGTAATTAAAGAGTATAGTTGAGCAGATCACATGTTGTTTTTGAAAGTTAATTTTATGCTGGACAAACTTGGACTTTTTTTTTAAACTTTAAATCAATTTGAATAAAGTGAAAAATTATAAAATTAAATATGCATGTAAACATGGTGAATTATTTCCTATTTATCTTTCTTTTTTCAAACTTGTTATAGGGAATTATTTAAGTACTTACTATGGGTAAGATTATCCATTACAACTATTTTTTAAATTTGTTATATTTTTATACAAACACCGTATGACAAAATACATATGTTGTACAGCACTCAATTGTTTTCAAAACTATACTAAAAATTTCTAACTTTGTCGCTCCAATGACTAACGGTAAACAACAGTTTACAAAAATATAATTAATTTCTGGTTACTTTGATGTGTTTTTAATTTTTGTGTAACGACAAAAATGGTAAAACTCAAAGTAAAAACCAGTACAGAAATTTCAGTCAGTTAAACTGACTGATAAATACCATCACCCAATATAATATATTGTTTAAGTCTTGAGTTATTGCAAATAATCGATTTGTAATTAAAACCAGATAGAAAGTTTCAGTCGGGCAACCCGACTTACATTTACCCTTACCCTCAGTAAAACAAATAATTTTCTATTTTATTGATATTATTACTCGATTTCGAAATTGGGCGGAGTGGTACATTTGTATGGGAGGTACGAGAAGGGGTGTGTTTAGGCTCCAGATTTATTCTCCATAACTTTATCCTGTTATAGCTTTACTAAATACAGAATTTGCGCACGATTGCGTTGGGTGTACTGATATTATTACTACATCCCAAAAGTGGGCGGAAAGGTACATTTGTATGGGAGGTACCATAAGGGGCGTGTCTAGACTTCCAATTTTTTCTCCAAAACTCTGTCCTGTTATAATATAACAAAATACAGAATTTGTGCACGATCGTGTCTAGTGTATTGATATTATTACCCTATTTCTAAAGTGGGCGGAGTGGTACATTTGTATGGGAGGTACCAGAAGGGGCGTGTCTAGACTTCCATATTTTTTCTTCAAAACTTTATCCTGCTTGAACTTTACCAAATACAGAATTTGGGAACGATAGCGTTAGGTCTTTTAATAATATTAATCGATTTCTAAAGTGGGCGGTACCAGATGTGTATGGGAGGTACCAGATGGGGCGTGGACAGACTTCCAATTTTTTTCTCCAAAACTTTATCCTGTTATAGCTTTACTAAAAAGAGAATTTGGTTCCGATCACGTTTAATTTATTGATATTTTTTCACCATCTCTATAGTGGGCGGAAAGGTAGATTTGTATGGGAGGTACCAGAATGGGCGTGGCTAGGCTTTCAAAATTTTTTCCAAAACTTTATCCTCTTATAGCTTTACTAAATACAGAATTTGGGGACGATCCCGTAGGGTGTATTGATATTATTACTCGATTTCTAAAGTGGGCGGAATGATGTATTTGTATGGGAGGTACCAGAAGGGGCGGGGCCATGTAGCCCATTTGCAATACCGTAAGTAGTTTTAAGAAAATAATAACTCGTGCTAAATTTCAAAAGATTTGGTTGCGTCTTTCGAAAGTTATCGTGCGAACCAGCCGGACAGCCACCCGACAGACAGACAGACAGACAGACAGACAGACGGACATGGCTCAAACGACTTAAAAAGTCATGAATCGAATTTGGTTCAAAGAAACCTATTGTCTAAAGTCACTCCTTCTATGTGTTACACTTTTGGCTCGTATCAAATGATATATACCTTCATCCCTAAGGGTGATGGTATAAAAAGTAATTTTGGCCACGTATTTGCTCAGGGGGACCATTGTGCAATAGTCAGTTGTAAGACAAGTGATGTTCAAAAAATTAACATTTATATGTGGAAATTCGAACTTACTTACTTTCAACTTTCTTAACGCAATAAAAATAAAACCTTTTTTTTAAGAAAACAAAAATAGGTCCAGCTCGTTCCATGAAAAATGCACCGTTGGATTATTTTTTATCTGAATACCCGCACATATATTGTCATCATCCCATTGCACCAACTTCGAACTACCATTTCGATGTTTGGGGACCAAGACGAAGAGGATGGTATATATTTGTTTGTTTTTAAGCTTCCGACCCCTATATAATACACTGTTTACGCTGTTTCAATGTTTATGGAATTCCTATACTTTTTATTTTAATATAATGTTCATGCTACTATACTCAACCATCTGCTAAACTCATTTATTGACATTAAAATCTGTACAGTATAAAATAACATATTCAAAATATTTACAAACATTTTGTGAATTTTAAATTCCAATATATTCTACGAGACTCCCAACTCGTTGCAAATCTATTTGCGTTTCGCATAGCCATTGAAGCAATGGCGGGTGGGTGCGTCGTTCCCACGATAGCTTGACTATTATGAAATTGTTTGGGCGGGTTGAGTGCTTGAGGCAATTGGTTGTTTCACACTCTGTTTATTGTGGCAGTTTCATCATGTACCAGTACTTTGTGTTACAATTTCTTTTTTGTTAACTGTTGTTTTATAGTACGGACGTGACTGACGAAATTTCTTCAAATTTTGCCAAGAACCCACAGCGACATGATGTTGTTTTAAGAACTTTGCGACCACAAAACTGCAAAGAAATATTGTCAGAAACATTTTGATGAAAGAACAAAAATTGGGGAGAACACAAGCTATTGACTATGGGCTTCTAAATGGAGGGAATGAACATGCCATTAAAAGAAAAGAAAGTCAGCGTTTTTATACAATTGATGAAATTCTGGGGTTGTTATTAAATTTTGTAAAGGTTTTGTAAAAAGATGCCAGCAATTAATACAAATTTATACAGTAATTGGGGACCACACAAATTGCTATACATTTTGCTTATTTGCATTCAGAGTATGTATGGATTGCATCAAAGTCTCGGAATGCGAACAAATGGTGGTAGAGCTTACATACGGAGGTCGTAAGATTACCACTCCTAGCTTGATGGGGAACTGAGTTCCTAGCTAGATGGTGGTAACTTTTAATTGTGGTCAACACGAGGTAATAGTAGTTATTGAACTAGGAAGTTTGATGGAGTCACTGCAAAGTCGTTGATGGTGCGATTAAGGATGTGTATGGCACATGGTCTTCGGACCTAATACTATAATTGTGTTTGGCAGAGAATTACGAAATTCTCCTTTAATTCAATAATTTCGTATTTTGTCAATTAATAACACTGTGCAACAACCAAAATCGGAATGGGATGAAACCAAATGCAAATGAAATTTGACATAATGTATAACAAAACCCTCAAGGGATTTCTTAAGTTTAGTGCGAGATTTTTTTTTACACGCATTTGAAGTTGGTGATTTTTGAACGCTGGCTAACAAGAAAAATTCATTAAAAAGTCATAAAATAATGCTATTTATACCGGAAAGTTGTCGTATCTTACTGTTTTTGGGGTCGAGGAATCCATTTTTGACATTTATTTTTATTTTTAAGCGCCGCTAGAGGGCGCTTTCGTACATTTTTTTGGTTTAGATCGAATTTTGTGTCTTTCCACACGATTACAGCCGTAGATTAAGAGCTATCGAGCTGAAATTTGGTATCCAAGCTTCTATCCACCAAGCGGAGATTGGGTTCATAGATGGGCATGATCGGACAAAACCTACTCCCACCTCCCATACAAATTGTACCTTTTTTGAGGTCTGTCCCTGCGATCACAGTCGTAGATTAAGAGCTATCGAGCTGAAATTTGGTATGCAAGCTTCTATCCCCTAAGCGGAGATTGAGTTCTAAAATGGGCATGATCGAACAAAAACTACTACCACCTCCCATACAAACTTGCCCTATTTGGGGGTGTTCGTCTGTTTGTCTTCTCAATTACAGCCTTAGATTAAGAGCTATCGAGCTGAAACTTGGTACGCAAACTTCTAACCTCTTAGGGAAAGTTAGGTTCTAAGAAGAGCAAGATCAGACAAAAACTCCTCAAACCCCAAAATATGGGAAGTTTGCATTGGAGGTAGGAGAAGTTTTTGTCCGATCATGCTCATTTTAGAACTTAACTTTCTCTAAGAGGTTAGAAGCTTGCATACCAAATTTCAGCTCGATAGCTCTTAATCTACGGCTGTAATAGCGAGGAAAAATAGACGGACATCCCCAAAAAGGGTTATTTTGTATGGGAGGCGGGAGTAGTTTTTGTCCGATCATGCCCATCTTAGAACTTAATCTCCGCTTAGCGGATAGAAGCAAGTATACCAAATTTCAGCTCGATAGCTCTTAATCTACGACTGTGCTCGCAGGGACAGACCTCAAAAAAGGTACAATTTGTATGGGAGGTGGGAGTAAGTTTTGTCCGATCGTGCCCATCTAAGAACCCAATCTCCGCTTGGTGGATAGAAGCTCGGATACCAAATTTCAGCTCGATAGCTCTTAATTTACGGCTGTAATCGTGTGGAAAGACAAAAAATTAGATCTAAACCAAAAAAAATTGCGAAAGCGCCCTCTAACGGCGCTTAAAAATAAAAATAAATGTCAAAAATGGATTCCTCGACCCCAAAAACAGTAAGATACCACAATTTTCCGGGATAAATAGCATTATTTTATGACTTTTTAATGAATTTTTCTTGTTAGCCAGCGTTCAAAAATCACCAACTTCAAATGCGTGTAAAAAAAAATCTCGCACTAAACTTAAGAAATCCCTTGAGGGTTTTGTTATACATAATGTCAACTTTCATTTCCTTTTGGTTTCATTCCATTCCGATTCCAAAAGTTCAATTTTGTGTCACAGTGTAATTATTTATCTTACGTAGTCATCTGCTTCTAAAATTATAATCATATCAACTCGAAGCAATTTCTGCTGATATTAGTGAATGATATTTAAATAATTATTATCAACATAGAATAAGCTTCATATCAGCAGTGATAACAATGCTACAAGCTGCACCTAAAGTAACGCACGACCCATTCAAATGCGTTTGGAATGCGCAGAAGCAGTCAACGGATTACTTGAATACCTTTGTTTGCGCCCCACAAAACCAACATTGTTGTATCAGCTGCAGTCTTTGGTCTTTAGATTTTGTTTATGAGCTGAAGAGAAAGAATTTTATAAAGGAAATTTTGGATGAATTCGACTAGATTAGATAGGTTAATTAGAATAATTAGTAGCTTATCATAATGAATGCAACTAACAACCTCAAAATGTTTCATAATCATCGTTATAATGAAATGACAAAAAAGTCTTGTGTCACCTTCTATTCAAATATTGTAGGATTTAATTTGAGCAAAAATAATGTGTCGTTAGACACGTTAGACATGTTGACCACTATATTGGATTATATATAAATAAGGTGGTGTTACTAAATTGCTGCCGAAGTCCGTAAAAACATCTATTGGCTAGCACAAATCTCCGCTTAATTTCTTGGCTAGCATTATTTTTCTTGTTGACGGGAGATCAGAGGTAGGTAAGCTCATCTACTACCTCAAAACAATAATTTTCAACGTTTACGCTGCATCCTCATCGAGAGGATTCTTTGCTCGTCGAAGTCATTATTTTTGTTTTGTCCACGTTGACCGCTAAACCCATTTTGCTGACTCCTTTTCTAGTGATAACAAAACTGCAGTAACATCACGCAGATTTCGGCCAATGATGTCTATATCATCGGCATAGGCTAGTGGCATGTGGCTCTTGTGGAATATGGTGCCAGACGTGTTGACACCAGCCTTTCTCATCACCTTCGCCATAACTATATTAAATAGTGTACAGGACAGGCTATCACCCTGCCTGAGACCTATTTCTGTGTTGAATAGTTCAGAGTGATCTTTACCAATCTTAACCGAGGATTTGGAGTTGTTCAAGGTACATCTGCAAAGTCGAATCAGCTTTGCAAGAATCTCAAACTCAGACATGGCCTCATATAGCCTATTCCTTATCGGAGAGTCGAAGGTAGCTTTGTAGTCGACAAAGAGGTGGTAGGGTGCTTTTCATGGGTTTTATCCAGGATTTGTCGTAGAATGAATATTTGATCCATCGAAGATTTACCAGGTCTAAAGCCGCACTGATATGATCCAATTAGTTTTTCTACATTTGGCTTTAGACGTTCACACAATATGCTTGAAAGGACCTTGTTCGCAATTGGTAATAGGTTTATTCCACTGTAGTTCATTACGATATCCGCTGTTGTATATGGGACATAACAGACTGTTTTCCATGAGCTGATGCATGCTCCTAATCAGCTCTTTCCCGCCAGCCTTAAACAATTCAGCAGGGAGACCATCGGCTCCAGCAGCTTTGTTGTTTTTAAGGCGGGAGATGGCCATACGTTTCTCGCTCTGGCTCGGAGGTGCACTCAGAAAAAAGTCCGTACTAAATTTGAGTACAAAACATACTAGATTTGAGTTTGCAAAATTTACTCAAAACTAGTAAATTTGTACTTAAAATTAATAAATTATACTCAATTCGAATATGTTGTACTGGATTTGAGTACGCGTTGAAAAAGTGCATACTTCATATAAGTACGAAATTTTACTCAAATTGTATTCTTCAATATGAGTAAAATTTTACTCGCCTTAAGGAAAATATTATTCGTTTGAAGTATGGCATGTAAATATTTAAGTTTGCAAAGTGTTGAAAACAAAATTGTATGGAAGAATGTAAGTTTAGTTCGCATTGTACTTCAATTTACTCCAGATATTAAAATTAAGTTCAAAGAAGTTGTAGAACAGAGTACACATGTATGATCGTTTCAAGTATAGATGTAGTAATTTTGAGTTACGGTGTACTAAAATAAAGGAAGATTATCTTCAGGAATATCGTACTTAAATTGAGTACGATTTTCTCAATTTTAGGTTGCAAATAATAAGATATAGGATATTGTAGACTTAAAATGGACAAGCAAACTACGTAAAAAATAATACATTTGTAACAGAAATTTTTATTCAAAATAAACTAGAATTTGGGGACGAAAAACTTAATTGTAGTATGCTCAACTTATATTAAAAGAGAATATTACCCAATGGTAGTTCGAAAAATAATCAAATATAGTAAGCATGCGTACTCAAATTAGGTAAACATTTACTTAAAAATAAGACATTAAACTAAACTTGAGTTCATTTTGAATAAACAATTGTAACCAAAAACTTATTTGAAGTAAAAAAGTCTTTAGCTATGTGCCAAATTTGTTGTCAAAAAGGGTATTCAAGTTGAGGGATATAGTTGTAAATATGAGAAGCGTCAAACTAAAGTTGAATACATTTGTAATTAATTTTAGTTCACTGTGTACTCAAATTAAGTTCATTCCCAGAAATACAGCTCTGTGTTCTCATAAGTACACACAAAATGTGAGTGAAAGAGATAAACTCTATGAAACCATAATGTGCAGCATTCAACAACTGTGAAACAAAAAGAGACAAACATTCGACAGCGATCGAACTATGTGATTTGTGTGTGTGTGTGTGTGTGTGTATAAGTGTTTGTGCGCATACAAGCTGGTATTTGTTGCGTTTAGAACAGTTTTGTTGAAGAGGTTTAGGAGTAAAGTGTTTATTTGGAGTGTCATGTTACTGTAAAAGAAATCAAATAGTGAAAAAGTGTTTTTCGGAGACTTTGTAAAAGGGAAGTGATAATAAGAACCTTAATTATCAATTTTAGATGTGAATAATTTAAGAAGATTGTTGGCGAAAAAGTCTTTGCGGTGGTGTTCTCAACCGTGGTGTTTTCAATAGAAAAAAATGGGTAAGTACAATTGTGTATTCGTTCATTGGTGTTGTGTGTGTGTGACCGGCGAAAATAACAAGCAATTTGAATTTCATTAGAAGCTCCAATTGCAAATTCAATAATATGTAATTAGTTCAAATTTACAATGAATGCTACTAAAGAAATTCAAATTGTATGGCGCTTGTTTTTAAAGAATTACGCGTATGTAGTGTGTGTGTGTGCAAAAATTTATGTTACAAATTGTATAGTAAAATCCAAATTGACTTGCAATTAGTAATTGGAATTTAGTGTGGAAAAATGAATTCAAATTCATTATTGTCATTTGAATTCGAATTCGTTTTTAAATATAAAAGTTCCTTTAATTTGGAATTCTTTCCACAAGTGTCAATTGCAAATTTGAATAAATTTCTGAATACCAAACTCCAATTTCTAATACTAATAATAATTTAAATTCAAATTTCAAAAATTACAAATGTATTTTACAAAAAATTATAAACTAAAAGTGTAGAACAGTTTATAATTTGTTATTGAATATTGAATTTAAATTTGTAATTTGCATTTGGTATTTAAAAATTAATTAATTAATTAAATGAATTCCAAATTGTAATGGAATTTAAATGGGTATTAGAGTGCAAATTTCAAATTAAAATTTAGAGGTGTCATTTAAGATTTTAAATTTTAGAATTATGTAATTCCAATTTGTAATTGGAATTTAAATAAAATATGCAATTTCTAATTATAATTTGAAATATGCAGTCAGTATCTGAGTTAAAATTAAAAAATAAATTTTAATATAAAATTAAGTTTTGAAAATTAAAATTGCAGAATGAATGACAATTCGAAATCAGAATATAAAATTTTAAATAAAATACTTATTCTGAATTATATTGCTATTATGATTTCATTCATTCTTAATACAATTACAGAATTCAATTTTAGAGGCAATTAAAAATTTAAATTAATTTGTGAATATCAAATTACAAATTCTAATTTTAATTGAAGGTTATTGCTGAATTTCAAATTTAAACTACAACTAATTTGTGAATTCACTTTTGATTATTTATTTCCGTTTACTTATACTTATATAATTATAATTACAAATTTGAATTTATTCTTGAATTTCAAGAGTGCAATTTGAATATTTAAATTCATTTCGATATAACAAATTCTAATCCAATTACTAATCACAAATCGGAATTTATTCTTTCTAAATTCAATCACAAATCAAATTCCAAATAAACGTACCACATGAATTCAAAATTATTTTTGAATTTTAGATCAAATATCAATTGAAATACAATTTGTTAAACTAAATAGATTTTATTTTCGTTTTCTAAACATTTCAAACCCCCTTGGACTATTAAAACATGATTTATCTTCGTTAATTCATATGCTGGAATGTTAGACAGATATTTATTGTTGGCGTGATCTAAATAGTTTTAATTCTTGGCTTTCGCGTGATAATACTGCAAATTTTTTAATGGTTCAGTTTGCTGTCAGATAGTTAGACTTCTGGCGTGTGGCGTTGAGGCTCGTCTGTGTCACGGCTACGTATGATTTGAGACCTCCTCTATTATGCTTGAAGCAGTTTACTCATGTAAACAAATAACCGTTTGCAATATAACTGACAATGATGAGACTTTGACGCAGTTTATTATGCCGCGGGGAAACCTAAAGAGCAGGTTCTAATTGTTTAGATCAATACCATTATTATATATCAAGTCAAATATTAAATCTATGTAACCATACGGAAAATAGTTCATCTGGACATTTTGTAGACAACTGGCTTATACATTTTCATATAACTTACAAATTGTTATTCTGAAGTCAACTTTGCCGTTAATCAAATTTGTTTAAAAGAAAAATTAGAAAAAATTTAAGGAACTTGGGGAGAGATCCAGTGCATGATGTAGGTGTAGTCGAATACTTCATGATTATTGTTAACCAAAGAATCTTGTTAAGTCTAATATCGGGTCTTTCATCACTCAGTTAGTTCTAAACCAATTTTGAATTTATTTAAATCTGAGACCTTTCCAACGATATATAAATATATATATTTTACTATAGATAACTTGCCACATTTGTCTGATTTTGCCCCCCAATTTTAAACTTTTTTGTTTTGTTCACTATTTTTGAAGTTTGAAGAAGTTTTGAGATACTAATTTGTTACATTACCCTTATTTTTGTTGTATTATTCAGAAAGTGTATTTAGCCATTTGTAAAACGCATATTTGTTTGTAAAAATTGGTGATAAAATGGTTAAGTTATTAATGTTTTTCGAACGCAATCTTCAAATCCAAATTCGAAATTAACAACAACACCACAACAAAATATTTTCTTTAACTGTTTGATTTTAGTATGGGATATGTTGTACTCGAAAAAAAAATATTAAAAAACATTTTTGAATTTGGGATCAAATATCAATTGAAATGCTATTAGTTATTTCATTTTAAACCTCTTAGACTATAAAAATTTTATTTTATCTTCGTTAGTTCATATATTGTAATGTTAGACAGATATTTATTATTGGCATGATCTAGATAATTTTTATTCTTGGCTTTCGCGTAATAATACTGCAAATTATTTTAATAGTTCAGTTTGCTGTCAGATATTTAGACTTCTAGTGTGTGGCGGGGAGGCTCGTCTGTGTCACGGCTACGTATGATTTGAGACCTCCTCTATTATGCTTGAAGCAGTTTACTCATGTAAACAAATAACCGTTTGCAATATAACTGACAATGATGAGACTTTGACGCAGTTTATAATGCCGCGGGGAAACCTAAAGAGCAGGTTCTAATTGTTTAGATCAATACCATTATTATATATCAAGTCAAATATTAAATCTATGTAACCATACGGAAAATAGTTCATCTGGACATTTTGTAGACAACTTGCTTCTAAATTTTCTTTTGACTTAAAAATTTGTATTTTAAAGTCAACTTTGCCATTTGCCAAATTTGATTTAGAGAAAAACACAATTCAATAATTGAGTTAAAGATTTTCATTTGAATAAAAACCTCCACGCGGCATATTATTTTATATTTGCTAATGGAATTTGATTTGTAGTATTCTTTTAAAATAATTTTATCTAATGAACGTGTATTTGCGCAAATTAATGACAAATTCGAATAATATAATATAATATTCGAATATATAATTAATATTATAAACCCCAATCCTTCCTCAACTTTCTGAGCATGTTGGCCAAACATTAACTTTAATTCCTTTACCTAAAATTTGAAGGCAGCAAAGTCGTTTTTTGCAGCGATGACGTACAATTTGCTGACATTTGTATATCTGCAGTTGGAAGTGGTATGTATTAGTTATGTAAAATAATTGTATTTTAAAATGAATAACTACTTGTTCGCATGCGTGTTCTAGCATCAGACATGACCACGGCATTTCTGCAATATCAGTCAAATGCAAAAACAATTTATTAATAATAATAAAATAAAAGTTTTTTATTTTGACAGCAATTGCTTTCTTTTAAATATTATAAGCTTATGTAACGTAATTATTAAAAAAAAAAATTAAAGCTAGTTGGGGGAAATGTAAATATTACATTAACCATGATTAAACTTAATTTTAGTACAATAAATCCAATTTTCCGTCCGTTTAGTTGTACATTTAAGTATATTCTAGTTAATTTCAAGAAAGCATACTTGTTTTAATTCTTTGTGACTTCAATTAAATATGGTACATATATATTCCACAATAGGATAGATAATCTTGAGCCAAGTTGACACTAAACTCAAATATAGTACATTCAGTCTTATAGTGTAAGACATTTATGTTCATATTGGCTACAAGTTAATTTGAGTACAATCTGACTCAATTTCAGATCTGATTAGTTGTACATTTAAGTAAATTCTCGCTAATTCTAGGAGAGCATACTTGTTTTTACTTCGTTTGTGATTTCAATTAAGTTCAACTATACTAAATTCCAATACGCATTAACATGTCTCGTACTTAAATGTAGTTTAATTTGCATTAATACGGAGAAAATGCGGTCTTCAATTTAGAAAATTTGCTTTGTAGTAAGTCACATTTTTCTTTTTTTGAATACGATGCAAACTTCCAAGATTGCCGCGTGTACTTATTTCAAGTCAATTTGTGGTTGACTTTAGGAAATTTTCTGAATATCGGTAGTAAAATGTAAGAAGTGCATACTCAGTGAAACATCATTTCTCCTTATTTTAGAAATTTTGCACTCTAATCGTATCAAAAAAACTACGAATGAGTAAGTGAATACTTGATTATTGACACATAATACTTGCTTATAGTATATGTCGACTAAGATTCAGTAACTTTTACTTGTCTTTATTCCAAATGTATTTGAATGTAGTAACAACTTTACTGAAATCAAGTATGAAATGAATTCAATCTGAGTAACCGTAATACTTGACTCCGAATTGATGGCCACTCTTACTCAATTTTAGTAAATATTTCCTTAAACTTAGTACATGTTTCTCCTAGTGCATACTTATTTGTAATACCAACTTACTACTTTTGATTCAAAATGTGTTCAAAAATAAGTCGTGTTGTACTCAAAACAAAGAAATGTATACTATATTTTAGTTCGCATTTTAGACTTATATTAAAGAAATTTGCAAACTCAATTTGAGTACTGTGTTACTTGGCGCCATATGAAGACTCATTTTACTCAATTCTAGTTCAATTTTACTTCAATTTAGTTCACTTTTTTCTGAGTGTGGACAGTTAATACCATCATCATGGACCGGCCGTGGCATAGTGGTTAGAACACGCGACTACCATGCGGGAGATCGCAGGTTCAAACCTGGCTCCAGTCATCTTAAAAAATTGTTTCTTTCATTGTCGGCTCCCCTCGAATGTTGTTGACAGCAACTTCGCAGTATTAAGTGTCGAGTCAATCGGCGTGTCTAGTAAGAGTTTCTCAAACAGTGACGTTCGCATTAGTCAATAAACAAGTAGGTGCCGTTAGTTGTGAATCTAAAAATAAAAAGCGTGTTAATTCACAACAACGCGAGAAGCTATCCCATACCTCATTCATGGGGTGCAAAGGGAAATTAAGTTTTTTTATGGATTGGAGCAGGGTCTTCTTGAGTGGTGGCAGTATCCAGTAAATTTCTAAAATGATCTCTCCATATCTTCAGAACGTTATTCGAATCCGTCACTAACTGACAATCGCTGTCCCTGCAGGAGGGCAACCCTGTTCCACGCATTCTCGCCTTAACTCTCTGGTAGAATTTTCGGCTCCTTCTTTTCCCTTCTAAAACGACGAGTTGCCTCTCGTCTCTTCTCCCTGTGCCGTTCACGAACAGCTCGCGTTGCATCCGTCTCTCTCGTGGCATTGCGACATTCATCATCGTACGAGGCATCTTCTTTAGAGGGTTTTGAGTACCCAAGTACGCTTCTCGCAGTCCGTTTTATGGAGTCGGCTATATATTGACACTGCGAGGTTATATTACCAGGGGTTGGAGAATTCCGTACCAGTTGAGTTAGGCGGTTGGAGAAGGCGTCCGCTACCTCTGTGGTCCGCAGTTTACCGATGTCCAGCTTTCGTTGTGCCTGGTAACATACGTTTTTCGCCATGCTTAGCCTTGTGCGTACCTTAACTGCGGTAAGTTAGTGATCGGAGTCAATGTTCGCTCCCCTGATTACACGTACGTCCAGAACACTCAATGAGTGCCTTCCATCGACTACCACGAGATCCATCTGATTCCTCGTCAATTGATCTGGAGATGGATGTTGCCTTATGAATATTTTTATGGTCAAATCTAGTGCTGCTAACTACCATATTTCTTGTCGCAGAGAAATCAATCAGTCTGATGCCATTGTTCGACGTTTTTGTATGCAGGCTGAATTTTCCGATGGTAGACTCAAATGCGGTCTCCCTGCCTATTTTAACATTAAAAACGCCGAATACAATTTAAATGTCATGGCTCGGGCTATGGTCATACACATTTTCTATGCGCTCGTAGAACTCATCTTTGTCCTCATCGCTTTTCTCTTCTGTCGGAGCATGGGCACATATGAGTGTTATATGGAGAAACTTTGTATCAACTCTAATGGTGGCTATTCGTTAACACACCGAGTTGAACCGTGAGACTAGGTGTCGCAATGTCTTGCCAACCACAATTCCACATCCAAAATCGTGCTTGTCCGCATGACCACTATAGTAGATGTCGCACTTCTTTATGCGCGAGCACCCGTGTCCCGTTCACTGGATTTCCTGTAAAGCGGTTATGTCAGCCTTGTATTCTTCGAGGTCTTCCGCCAGTTGGATGAAGGCACCTGGTATATACAGTGTTCTAACATTCCAGGTGCATATCCTCAAATCATGCTCCTTAATTCGTTTGCGGTGGTCGTCAACATTTTGGGGGCTCCGTTTCATTTTTTTCTTACTTATTTTCATTGCAATAGTTTAAACTTCAGTGGCGGGTTGCAAGCCCAGCGCACCTCGTCGCAGTTTTTACCTCCTGCAAGGATATTATTACAGCCGCCCATTCCGGGTCAGACACTGACCAGGGTACCGCTTACCTTGAGCTGAAGTACTTAAATTAGAATTAAAATACTAAATAATCAGATAGTTGGTAAATTGGTTGCAATAATATTTGTTGCTGGTTTGAGGCAATATTTGCACTTCATTTATTTCCTTGTTCTCTTTTATAATGTTTAAACAACCAATGTCAAGTTTAAATTGACATTTGTTTAAGTTTTCATTAAATATTTTATCTAATTCCACACTGAAATTTAGAAGTTATACATACCGATAGGCGATTTGTCGCATAAAATCTATCTGCTCTTACCCGGAAATGATAAGGCAAAAAGCAGCTCAGAATCCTCACTTATTTCAGTTTACAGCCTTACATAATTTGATTGCTTTAAAACATTACAATTTTAAAATTTTGTGTCGCTCCTTGTCCTTTTTGATGTTTTTTTGGTTTACAGCTTAAAAAGCAATTAATGTTTTAATGCGATAAAAGAGCGTCAACAATTCTTAACATTGTGTAGATAACAGTATGGATTTAATATTTGAAACAGCAAACAGCATTTTGAATGTTCCCTCATAATTTTGGCATAATTTTAATCCTCGTCCAAAACGCTTAAAATTTTATCGAAGTTTTCCTTTATACTGAAATTACTTGAGGGCAACGTAAAATCCATGTAATGGTTATAATTGCGGTCTAAGTCATTTGTTAAGAGCCCTTCGTTGCAATAATAACAATGTTTAAAAGAAACGATGTAAGTGCAATAAGTCAGCGATTGTGTGAATTTTCATAACGTTTGCCAAATATGGTGTTTAGCAACTCAGACATAGAAACCAGTAAGAATCTGTAAGACAATGCAAGTAATGTTTGTAGGGTAATTAAAAAGAAGGTAAACAAACCAGTAATAAAAGATATTCACGGGTAGTTCCAAGATTTGTAATGTTCTTAGAACTGTGGGCAGCAGCAGTAGCCAGGGACGTCTTACAAGTTATGAAGAAATAAAAAAAAACCTATTAAATTTCATGATTGTTATATAACAGAATAAATGGCACTCTTTAACATAGCGATACACGAACACCATTGTAAATGCAAATGCTTATTGTCTGTCGAGGGTTATGTAATATGTACGAAGTACTAAAGATTTGGATGGTTTTTATTGGGGATGTAATGTGAAACTTGTATCTCAAGCCGACTTACAATTTCCACGTTATGGCACCTGGGCAACGTTGTTTTGTAATATTTTTATTACGAATTACAGATAGATAGCGAGCGATATATGTGGTTGGGATAGTCACCCACCTTTAGGTCCTATACTGGCTATGAAAACACAAAGAAGAAAACGTAATAAACGGAACCCCCAATCCCCGCAAACGTTATAAGAACCATTTAAGGATATGCACCGGACTTTTTATAGAAAATGTGCCACTATCCGGGAGTGTCACATAATCCCCGATTTGTGAACATGCCCTCGTGGAAGATAAAACGAACAGATTAAGTATGCATTCTATGAGCACGTAGTGAAAAAAAACCACCCCTGCAAACATAGAAAGGGAAGATGTTCTTGGCCCATCGATCCGAAAATTTGAATCATTACTTGGTTGCAGCTTAGGTGCGCACAAAATTGACTAAAGAGAAAAACGAGTAAAGAGAAGACGGTTTGCAAATCTGCAAACCCGGATATTTGCCACCGCCTATTCATATCAGCTCACCCAACTACTACGACACATAGTTGGTGAAAAAATATTTTTTGGCTACTTGAAATTTTAAACCGCAATTTTTGACCGATTTAAAATTACCTGTACCACCTGTCGTCTGTTCCCCTCAATGAATTCGGTCGTCTATTCTACTACAGATACTTTTGTCGCCTATTTATCACAGGAACTCCGGTCGTCTGTTTGTAAGATAGAGTGTAGGTATGTTATAAATACAAATGTACCTATTGACCGATACCGAAATTGTGTTAAAAACCAACTCCCAAGCCTTAAAGCCGATTTTGAAATCCTTACCTGCTAGCCGGAGCCAATATTATTTCCCAGTCCCGATCCTGCTATACTGCCAACCTAATACCCGAGCTGGTCCTACGAATTTGGCATCCGCACCTGAAATTCTAACCCGAAACTGTTAACCTGACCTTATGCCAGAATCATATTACAATATATGACAGTCATTTGAAACTTAGAGAGTGATCTAGTGCATGTTCTAGGTCTGGTCAAGTACAACATTACCCTATATGACAAAGTTTCCTAACACTCTCAAAATCTTGACATATGGTTTAAAAACAGCTATTTTTATAAAATTACTAGCGGACCCGGCGAACTTCGTCTCGAATCATCTGAGAAACTTAAAATCGGCTTCGTTTAGATACGATTTCGTAACTTAAGTTTTGGGAAATTGGAAAAACAGATTCTTATGGTTCGGGGCAGAAAAATAATAGTTTAGTAGTTTGCAGCGTTTTAGGTTGCAACGGTTTGTAGGGCAATATTGTTATCATTGATAGTGAGTGGTATTTTAAGTAACTTTGTAATGCTAGATGTAAATTAGGGAGTGTGATGCAAGGTAAAGCTTCTGATCGGTTTAACTTAGCAAACCCAGAGTGATCCTTGCCAATTACATTTCAAGTCTTCTCACAGAGCTCCGTATTCGTAGTACTACTGCGGACGGAGTACCTCCACATGGTGACGCCTAGAAGCGTGCCTTTGACACCCGTCAGAGTACGGCTAACTGTGAGGTCTGAAACCCCAAACCCAGACACGTCTGCTCAGAGTGAGCGGTACCTGAACAGCGTCTGACCCAGAATGAGCGGCTGAAATAAAATCCTGGCAGGAGGAGAAAACTGCGACGTGGTGCGCTGGGCTTGCAACTCGCTACCGACGTTTGAACTATTGCAATGAAAAGAAGTAAGAAAAAAATAAAATGGATCTCCAAAATGTTGTCGACCACCGCAAACGAAGTAAGGACCATGATTTAAGGATATGCACCTGGAATGTTAGAACACTGTATACACCAGGTGCTTCCATCCAACTGGCAGAAGTCCTCGATGAATACAAGATTGATATAACCGCTTTACAGAAAATCCGGTAGACGGGACACGGGTGATTGCGCATGAAGACGTGCGACATCAACCGTAGTGGCCATGCGGTCAAGCACAAGTTTGGATGTTGATCAAGGTTCAATCCGGTGTGTGAATGTATAGCCACCATAAGAGTCAAAACAAAGTTTTTCCACATAACACTTATATGTGCCCATGCTCTGACTGAAGAGAATACCGATAAGGACAAAGACGAGTTCTACGAGAGCCTAGAAAATGTATATGACCGTAGCCCAAGCCATGACATCAAAATTGTACTAGGCGATTTTAATGCTAAAATAGGCAGGGAGACCGCATTTGAGCCTACAATCGGGCAATTCAGTCTGCACACCGAAACGTTGAACAATGGCATCAGACTGATTGATTTCTCTGCGGCAAGAAATATGGTAGTTAGCAGCACAAAATTTGACCATAAAAATATTCATAAGGCAACATGGTTATCTCCAGATCATTTGACGAGGAATCAGATATATCACGTGGTAGTCGATGTAAGGCACGCATCGAGTGTTCTGGACGTACGAGTAATCAGGGGTGCGCACATTGATTCCGATCACTTCCAGACAGCAGTTAAGGTACGCACAAGGCTAAGCATGGCGAAAAACGTACGTAACCAGGCACAACGAAAGCTGGATATCGGTAAACTGCAGACCACAGAGGTACCGGGCGCCTACTCCAACCACCTAACTCAACTGCTACGGAATGCCCCAATACCTGATAATATAATCTCGCAGTGGCAATATATAGCCGACTCATAGAACGGACTGCGAGAAGCGTACTTGGGTAGTCAAAGCCGTCTCAAGAAGATGCCTGGTACGATAATGACTGCCGTAATGCCACGAGAGAGACGGATGCTGCATACAGGGCGAAACTGCAGCCAATGGCAACGCGTGCCGTTCGTGAACGGCACAGGGAGAAGAGACGAGAGGTAGGTCATCTTTTTGGAATAAAAAAAAGGAGCTGAAGACAGGCTGAGGGCACAGAGTTGCTCCAAATTAGAGGGGTAGACCGAGAATGCGTGGAACAGGTTTGCCCGCCTGCAAGGACAGCGATGGCCAGCTAGTGACGAACCCTGATAACGTTCTGAAGATTCAGAGAGATCATTTCAGAAATTTACTGGATACGGTCACCACTCCAGAAGACCCCGCTCCAATCCATAACGATGGTAATAACTGTCCACCTCCGAGCTGGAGCGAGATACGTGTGGCAATGTCACGCCTTAAAAAAAACAAAGCCAGGCAAGAAGGAGCTGATTAGGAGCGTGCATCAGCTCGTGGAGAACAGCTTGGATCTGGGATTGGAGTCTCTGTCTGTTATGCCCCATATACAAGAAAAGAGATCGTAGTGAATGTAAGAACTACCGTGGAATAAGCATATTACCAATTGCGTACAAGGTCCTTCGAGCATATTGTATAAACGTCGAAAGTCATTTATAGAAAAATTAATTGGACCAAAAAAATAACTTTAGATCTGGTAAATCCACGGCGGATCAAATATTCACTTTACGGCAAATCCTGGATAAAAACTCATGAAAAGCATATCGACACCTACTACCTATTTGTCGACTATAAAACTGCCTTTGACTCTCCGATAAGGAATAGATTATATGAGGCCATGTCTGAGTTTGGTATTTTTGCAAAGCTAATTCGACTTTGAAGATGTACCTTGGAAAACACCAAATCCTCGGTTAAGTTTGGTAATGATCCTTCTGAACCATTCAACACGGAAAAAGGTCTCAGACAGGGCGATAGCTTCTCTTGCTCACTACTTAATATAGTTATGGAGAAGGTGATGAGAAAGGCTGGTGTCAAGATGTTTTTATGGACATCGGCAGCACTTTAGTAACACCACCTTATCTCGAGATACGAAGAAACAGATGTATAAGGTGCTAATTTTACCTGTTCTGTTGTATGCTGCCGAATCGTGGGGGGCTTACGATAACGGACATACAAAACGTGGGAGTATTCGAGCGAAAAGTACTGCAAAAAATATATGTACCTACCTTTGTCGACGTACTATGAGTGGTATGAGCTTAACCACGACATTGACGTAGCTTATAGATTCAGAATCCAACGACTACGATGGCTGGAACATGTTGCCAGGATGGATGCAAATGCTTCAGAAAGTTTTGAAGGAAGGGGTAGAGCAGGGAGACCCAAACTTAGTTGGAAGGACAAAGTGGTTGGCGACTTGCCACCATCTGGTAGAACTAACTGGTGAACACACGCAGCAGACCGAAGAGTGTAGAATTCCTTAATACTTCAGGCCCCAAATTAATAAACCACGTTCGTAAGTTATGTTGAGCCACTTAAGTAAGTAAGTAAGTAACCTTTATATCTGAAGGCCGTTCACTATCCGCAACCTTGTAACACGTCTGCTGGCCTCTAGTTTTGCTGTCGTGGAAACACTTTCAAGAATCCACGACAGTTGTCTGAAAATAACTAACATATATTGATAACATAAGAAGATATAAAAGTATAAGTCAAACCATCCATAAATTAACAATACGACGTCAAATACGTCAGTAATTGCACTTGGCTTTAAGTTTTGTTATTTTAAAACCAAATAATAAACATTAAATTTAGCATACGTTTAATTCTGTCCAGTCATACCTAAGCAAAATCATGCCGCATTCCTTATGCTACGTGGTCGAACAATTCCGCAATTCAGCGATGTGATACGTATTCCCTACATATCCTTTTTTTGTATCTAAGCAGTTTCCGTTTACGTATCATTAGTCACTTGTGCTTCAAAAAAAAAGTAAAATCCTTTGCCACCCACACAACATCCGTTTTGTGTTCGCATTTTTCGCCCATTTTTATCATTAGTCACGTTTGCTAAATCCTTTCCCTCCCAATTCACATCCGCTTTCAAGTCACTCTAATGTCTATCACTTACCAAATATTTGCCTTTAGGGGTATGTTGCTAAAGGATATTAGTGACATATGAAATATTGAATACCAATGGCAATTACGACAATGTTTATGGTTGTTTTGCTGCTGTGGGGTTTCTTGTGCTCGTCTTCTT
Organism: Muscina levida; assembly: GCA_964034835.1. Classification (NCBI taxonomy): domain Eukaryota; kingdom Metazoa; phylum Arthropoda; class Insecta; order Diptera; family Muscidae; genus Muscina; species Muscina levida. Next base: position 116,140,598 of record OZ035883.1, on the reverse strand, counting down.
AAATTTCTAATGATTTTTTCTTTATTTTTGGGGATGAGTGAAGAAAGTTATGTAAAATTTCTAGTGAATCCTCTCAAGTAAACGAATGATTTGACATTTTTATTGTTATTTCAGATTGTTGCGTAAGGATTTCACAATATTGTGATTTTTTGCCAATGTAGAATGGCTGTGGGGGGTTTGCATCTTAAGAGACCAGAGGAAATAAGCAAAATTAAGATTGGAATTGTAAACTCTGTTGAGAGGTTTCCATTTCAATTTAATATGTGGGCAAATATAAGGACACATAAATGTTCATGTGGGACATTTTATACTCAATAAAGCTGTATGAAGAAGATATAAACTCGCATTTATATGCTAATTTGAGTACATTGTTCCCCCCGTATGTTGGATGAAAGTAAAAGGAGCTAAGGGAGGGCATAAAATACTGAGAATGTAATTTCCTTTGCTGTTGGAGTACTGTTCTAGGAAAGTAAGATCATACCGGATGCCAATGGCAACTAGAACTTTTTCATGAGGAAGTTGTGCAAAATTTAATTATTGTTGAAGTTTTTGCCAAAATCTTGTCATATTAGCTATGTTGTATTCCTATGGTTTCACAATATGTTTTTTTAATTACTGAAAATATTAATAGTATCAAGAAGTATGCAAAGTTGAGCAAAGAAACAAAACAATGATAATATTTGTTATTTGCTTAAGTTTAAAATTTCGATTAAATGTTGTAGAATAAAGTGAAATATGGCTGTAAAAACTCAAAAAAAAAATATTCTTAAAGTGTCAGATACCTTTAAAAAGTTTTTGCGTTTTCTAAACAATTTGAATTTTAGTCGTTTCAAACGTTTCAAACGCGGTAGTGCTTACATTTTTCATTTTGTTGTGAGATCAAGATGCACACGGCTTGATGAACAATTTGCAATCATTATACCAAAGTCTGCTCATAAGAATTCGTGGCTGAATCCGAAACAGCAGCAGACAAACCTCCAAACGGACACCTGGGAATTTTGAAATGGCTGTATATTTTAAACCATTATAGGTACGACGTCTAGATTTGGGATGTATATCAGTCATATTAAAAACATACTTTGCTTGTGGAACGAGGGCGATGTCACACCCCTTTTTAAAAAATAGTTATATTAGCCAAATAAATGGACCGATTGTAATTATATTTTCTTTGTGTGATACTGCCCATATGGCCTCTATAACTGGCCACATGGAAACATAATTAGACAAAGGGGCGTGCACCGCCCACACATTCCCAAATTTCAATCGATCATATCTCAGGAGCCATTAGAGATTTTCTACATATAAATGGTACATGAGGGATTACGCCTCGCTAGGAAATGGGCGGTGCAACGCCCCTTTTGATTAAATCGCTATCTCGGCGAAATAAATGGACCGATTGAAAAAAAGTTCACTGTGGAGTACTACCCGTGGGGCCTCTATCATAAGCTACATGAAAACATTATTAGACAAAGAGGCGAGGCACCGCCCACACAAACCCAAATTTTAATCGTTTATATTTTAAGATCCATGTAAAGGAGGAAGATAAGATTTCCTACATATGTAAATGGTACATGGGGGATTACGTGTGTCGCTGAGAAATGTGAGGTGCCACACCCTTTGGAAAAAATTGTTATGACTGTTATATTAATAGAACGTTTGTAACAACATTTACATAATCTACATATTTAAGATTGCTTACTGGCTGTAGATAGGATGATGTTATTTGGTATGGTTGTTCCCATTTTCGAATAAACATCAGTTAAGTTTGGATTTTTGGATATTCGTTTATTTTTGGGGTAAAAATGACCCGACCAATCGGCTAATACTATAATCGATGAAATTGATATGGGCATGCTCACAACCAATTTGGATGCAAATTTTTTGAAATCCGGCATTTCTGAATAAAAAAGTCGAAAAAGAGATAAAAAAAGTTACTATCGCCTAGACCAAATAGCTAATGACAAAAATCATGATTATTTAAAGTGTGATTGTTTAGCTATTATCGTTTTGGCAACACTGGTTTAAACAGCTGACGCACGTTTCGTGTTTTGTTTCACTGTCAAACATCTCCAGTTTGGTCTATAATTTAACCATGAGTCGTCTTACAAACGAACAACGCTTGCAAATTATTGAGGTCTGTTCATCGCGCGCTTCTTCCATTTTATGGTCAGATAATCGACCCACTGAAGCGGCTATTCGAGCTATTGTGACTAAATTTCGCACCAAATTTACATTGTTGGACATTAAACCACCAACACGCTTACGTAGAGTGCGAAGAGAAGAAAATATCGCAGCTGTATCGGCCAGTGTTAATGATGGCCATCAATTACACAAGTTTACAAATCTTTATTTTTTGTGAGCTGCAGAGTTCTAAATAATTTTTTTCTATAGATTTCAGCCTCCTAAACACGAATATGAGATTTAAAAATTTTTCCTCTGATTAGTTTTCAAGATATGAATTTTTGAATTAATCAGCAAATTTTTTATGAGATGCATCGGCTTATTGGAGAATAATTCGTAAACTAGTCTTACGATTTGAACAAGAGTGGTCTCCAATTAAAGGTAATGTGCTCCTCTAAAACCCTTCTATACAAGCTTTTAATATCGGTTGGGTAGTTCTGATGGAAGGAGCATTTAAAGTTTAAAAAACAATTTTTTTTGTGAAAAAATCACGGGTTTAAATTGATTAAAAAATTTATTAAAAATATTAATCGCAAAAATAAATCCAATTTCATAAATTGAGTATAAAGATTAGACTTTCCCGAGCAAAACAAGCCATCGTTTATAAAAATTGGGTGATAAGAGGAAGAGTTACACGTTTTTTAAGAGGACCCTACAAATGGTAAATTTTTTCATTTTAGGCATATCAAGGTATGTTTAGAGATAAATTTCACGTTGAATGAAAATTACGTAAAAAAGTGGAAATGCCACTGTATTCTGGGTTGATCATGCATCACGAAAATGTTTAATTTGAAATCCTAGCTGATCATTTTTAGAAAATATCGATATCATTCATTTCTGCCGACTGGACCAAAAGTCTTTTTACTTTTTTAACGATGACAGTAAAACACTGGACCAATGAAATAAAAACTGTTTATTTATTATAAAAGTATACAAACATGGATTTTTGTATGATCATTGATTATTTTGACATTGCTTCAATTTGGAGGCTTGAAGTGCATTTTAAACCTATATTTTTAAAAAAAAATCTATATTTTTCATTTTTAAATCATATTATATACATATATTGCAATTAATAAATATTCCACTTTTCTAATACTGAACAAATTCTTCTTAGGCGCTTACGCGGTGTAAAAATTAAACATATCGATATTTTTCAAAAATGTAGGCTTAAAATGCACTTCAAGCATCCGGGTTAAAACAATGTCAAAATAATCAATGATCATACAAGAATCCCTGTTTGTATACTTTTATAATAAATAAACAGTTTTTATTTCATTGGTCCAGTTTGTTACTGTCATCGTTTAAAAAGTAAAAAGACTTTTGGTCCAGTCGGCAGAAATGAAAGATATCGATATTTTCTAAAAATGATCAGCTAGGATTTCAAATTAAACATTTTCGTGATGCATGATCAACCCAGAATACAGTGGCATTTCCACTTTTTTACGTAATTTTCATGCAACGTGAAGTTTATCTCTAAACATACCTTGATATGCCTAAAATGAAAAAATTTACCATTTGTAGGGTCCTCTTAAAAAACGTGTAACTCTTCCTCTTATCACCCAATTTTTATAAACGATGGCTTGTTTTGCTCGGGAAAGTCTAATCTTTATACTCAATTTATGAAATTGGATTTATTTTTGTGATTAATATTTTTTATAATTTTTTTTATAAATTTTAAACCGTGATTTTTGCACAAAAATATTAGTTTTTTAAACTTTAAATGCTCCTACCATCAAAACTACCCAACCGATGTTAAAAGCTTGTATAGAAGGGTTTTAGAGGAGCACATTACCTTTAATTGGAGACCACTCTTGTTCAAATCTTTGGACGCGTTTACGAATAATTCTCCAATAAGCTGATGCATGTCACAAAAAATTTGCTAAATAATTCAAAAATTCATATCTTGAAAACTAATCAGAGGAAAAATTTTTAAATCTCATATTCGTGTTTAGGAGGCCGAAATCTATAGAAAAAAATTATTTAGAACTCTGCAGCAAAATGACTGTAAACTAGTGTTATCGATTCGTCGCCGTTCGCAGCAATTGGGCCTCTGTTACTCAACAACGTGGAAAATTTTACGGAAGGATTTAGGTGTGAAGCCTTTCAAAATACAGCTGGTGCAAGAATTGAAGCCGAACGACTAACCGCAACGTAGAATTTTTGATGATGGGCTCTTGGAAAGTTGGCCAAAGATCCACTTTTTTTCTCGAAAAATTGTGTTCAGCGAAGAAGCTAATTTTTGGCTCTATGGGTACGTTAATAAGCAGAATTGTCGATTTTTGAGTGAAGATCAGCCAGAAACATTGCAAGAGCTACCAATGCATCCCGAAAAAGTCACAGTTTGGTGCGGTTTATGGGCTGGTGGCATCTTTGGACCGTACTTCTTCAAAGATGAAGCGAATCGTAACGTAACTGTGAATGGTGAGGCCCGAAATGGGGTTTTTAGAAACTCGAACCAAACGACTAAAGCTATAATCGTATATGGGCATTAGATATGGTGAAAACCAGTACAGAAATTTCAGTCAGGTAAACTGACTGATTAATACCATCACTCAATATAAGATCTTGTTTAAGTCTTGAGTTAATGAAATTAATAGATTTTTAAAATAAAATTACTTATGTATTATTTTTTGTCTGCATGTAGAGCAAAAACATACAAAATTTGACCTATTTGTACAGAAGGTACAATTAGGGGCAGCACAACGTGTCTGATTTTTTTTTTCGTAAATCAACGTTCAATGATCGCTTACCTTGGCAAAATTTATCTGAATTCAGTGTGCATACAAAAATGATACGTATGTAAAAGGGGAAATATCCCATATATTTATGAGGGAGGTACCAAAAGCGGTGTGCCAAATAGTTAGGGTTACTGATGCTTTGCCTCCTATTACAAGATAAATTAACTGACCAAATTTGATTATCCCCTCAGGTTCCGGTTTAGTAGTTATGGGAGAAATATTAATTTTCCAAACAAAGTCATTTTGTATGGGAGGTACCAGAAGGGGTGAACCGATATAGTCCATATTCATTCCTAATTAAAATTTTCATAACCGTACATCTTACGCAAAATTTTACTGAATTCAGTGTACCCACAAAAATATATGTATGTGAGACTATGGGGGTGGGTTCGGTCATTTGAATGGGAGGTACCAGAAGGGGTGTGTCAAATAGTTAAGTTTTCTAGGGTTTAGCCTCCTATCATAATATAAAGTTATCAACTAATTTCCATTACCCCCCAAGTGTCTGTTTGGAAGTTGCGGGTGAAATATTCATTTTCCAAAAATAGGTAATTTTTTATGGGAGGTACCAGAAGGCGTGAACCGATATAGTCCATATTCATACCTGAGTCCAATTTGGATAAGTGAACATCATACGCAAAATTTAAGTGAATTCAGTTTATTTACAAAAAAGATATGCATGTAAAACTATGAGGGTCATTTCGGTCATTTGTATGGGAGGTACCAGAAGGGGTGTGGCAAAGGTATGGTTTTCATAGGGTTTGTCTAATATTGCAAGATTAATGAACTGACTAAATTAAAATATCCTCCGATAGTCTGTTTGGCAGTTATGAAAGAAATATTAATTATCCAAAAATAGGTAATTTTGTATAGGAGGAATCAGAAGGGGTGGGACTGTTTAGCCCATTTACAATCCCATAAGTTATTTTCGAAAACTATTAATACTGGGAAGTTTTCATAGAAAAAATTAACTTTTTATCTAGTGGGCATGATTTCCTATAGAACTTGAGGGAGTACCAGTCCATTTTAAATGTGCGATAGGAATGTATCTTTTAAAATTCGTTCTTTTAGGAATAATAAGGGACTAAAGCTGTACAATCACTAAGACCAATGAGATTAAGCTACAATCACATAAATAGGGTTCATCTAATAAAGCCTGTATGGTTAAATTCATAAGAAGATTCATTCTAAGTACGGGTAAAGCAACGCAAGCGGGGAAAGCTAGTATTTTATATTGGGTGTAGTATTTATCAGTCAGCTGACTGATATTTCTGTACTGGTTTTTACTTCATTCCTTCTATAAATGCTCTTGTATAGGCCTGCAAGCTGGCCTGCAGTAAAAATGCCTCATAGAAGACCCTTGTTTGTAGGACTCCAAGCAGGACTTCGTATGCTTCCTAGCATTCCATACATACAAATACTTACATACTATAAAGTGATAACACAAATGTTATAAATTAATTAATATACCACGTAAGATTTGCACACAAAATCAACGATCTACATAAGTAACATTTATTCTCCTCCTGTAATCCTTTATTATTAACCATATAACAATATTATTATAGTTGCCAAAACGAAAGTTTCAGCATTTTGACAACAATTGTTTAAAAGAATGCAACGACATTGTTCTTCATATAATAGTGGTGCAATATTTAACATCATCAGTATTGACAATGGTTTTCACATTGTCATTGTGATATACCTTCTGTTGTTGGCATTGTCAAGATTTTCGGGCAATTGTTGTTCTTTTGAATACACTGGAATTATGCATCGTGATATTTCACATTTTGCTCTTCATATTGTCAATAGTAATTTGCGCAATTATTATTATGATGACATTAACGAATGTGATTTATGTAATGACATACATTTTCACAACCTTTAATGAAGTGTATGTTTATAAAAGTTGCATGGAAAGACAATGAAATACGTAACAATTGAATAGAGCTGCACTGTGTGGTATTTACTCAAAGCTAAAAATTTAAATTTGCATATTATATTGTTGTTGCGTTCGCCCAGATCACTGAAGAATTCACTATGTGCAATTTTTAAGAATCATATTTCGCGTAAAAGGTAAATGCGAACCAACGATGTAGTAAATAAATAAAACGATTCTAGCAATTAAAAATAACCATATTGAAATTATTTAGTGTTTTCTTGCAGGAACTTTTGTTATGGAAGTTGTGATATTATTCTGGGCAATATTTTATATGATCAGCCTTTGCCTATAGTAAAACCAATGCGCATGTCGATTTTTTTTAGTGGGAATAGATACCTTGTAACGTCAAATAAACATTTAAAAACATTTTATCTCTCCACCCTTATAACGGTATTTAGACTGACCTACCCTTTTTTTAGCAATGTCTGTTATCTTCTACGACCATAAAATATTTTTACTCTATATCGTTTGGCTGCTTTAAAAATTAAAAACAAGATTCCCACACTAATTATTAAATCGAGAATCAACTCGAGAACCAACTGCTCAAACAAATCTACCTAAAATGAATTATGACATTTTACTGGCCAAGTTTAGGCACAGATCGAGATAACAAACGTCACTACAAATTTGTCACTTTTCATATTATAAACAAGTTTTGTGTAAATAAACACCTTGTTAATAAAACATGACATTTATATGTTAGTTTTAGCGGAGAAATCACTGATATTATTATCTTCAACCATATCTCTTATCACTTAATATTTATTGTTATTTTTACGCGTTTTATTGAGATAACATAATGAAATCTTATTTGATGGCGCGTGCTTGGCATAAAGTGATCATTAACAGTAGAATATTGTAGAGAATAAAAATTTGATCCGGAAACTACAAAACCCAGATTATGTTACTTGGAAGACATGAGGAATTTGTTCGAGTTAACAAGAAATACAGGATGGTTCATTAATTGTGCTACAATAAGAAATTTAAATAATTTTTTTAAATTAAATTAATTAATCAAATTTTTTTATATTTCATAGACCGTAAGTTATCTCTTGCTGATCCACGCATACGCGACACCTGATCAGAATATTATTCATTTCAGCGTGAATGGTTAATGACGATCCCGACGCCTTAATTATTGTTTTGACGGACTGCTTCAATTCAAATAAATACCTCTTGCTTGATATGCTTACTTATTTCAAAATAAGTAACCATAACAACCATGATTCATAGATAAGACACCAGAAGTATCATAAATTTCCCCACGCTTCGGTCTTCTGCGGGCTTTCTCCAGCGAGTCCTACCAGATGGTGCCACGTCGCCAACCTCTTGGTCCTTCCATGTCTGGGTCTCTCTGCTCTGTGACGTCCTTAAGGTCCGCCTTCATCTACCTATATTGATGGAGAATTTACATCGAGTCTGGCAACATGACGCAGCCATCGTAGTCTTTGGATTATGACTCTACTATTCATTGTTCGGTTTGAGATCTGTTTTCTATTATCGCTAAAAGAATTTGTTTTACAAGAGTTGTGTGTTTTACAAGATGTTGACGTGTAGTCTTCGTTGATACCATTTTCGCACCGGTGTGTGTGAGCTTCACATTGATTGCTTGAAGCTTTTAACACTTAAGGTTGTGATAATGAGTGGAGAAGTCACAGCAAACGGCACTGAAGATGATGGTTTGGCAACCATCGAAATAGCTATCTGCCCTGCCAGCTGTCAACATAATACATTTCACACAACTCTTGTAAAACAAATTCTATTAGCGATAATACAAAACAGATCTCAAACCGAACAATGAAAAACATATTCATATTTCTAACAGATCGACAATAACAAACCAGAGCATACATACACGGGATGGTACACTGGGGTGGCATTTGTTGCCAAAAACAATTCTATGCAATTTTGTCCGATGGACAAAGCATAGAGCTTGTGTGTATTATGTTGACGTGTGGTCTTCGTTGATACCATTTTCGCACCGGTGTGTGTGAGCTTCACATTGATTGCTTGAAGCTTTTAACACTTAAGGTTGTGATAATGAGTGGATAAGTCACAGCAAACGGCACTGAAGATGATGGTTTGGCAACCATCGAAATAACTATCTGCCCTAGCAGGTGGCAACATAATACATTTCACACAACTCTTGTAAAACAAATTCTATAAGCGATAATAGAAAACAGATCTCAAACCGAACAATGAAAAACATATTCATTTTTATTAATTTTTTCGATGATTTGTCGTAAACCGAATATTTGAGCCGTTGTAGATTTACCAGGTCTCATGTCGCACCTATAAGGTTCTATATTTGGCTTTAGACGTTTAGACACACAATATGCTCGAAATGACCTTGTACGTAATTGGTTATAGGCTTATTCCACGGTAGTTCTTACACTTACTTGTACTTGTACATGCGACATAACAGACTGGCACCTAACCAGCTCCTCCCCACCTGCCTTAAACAATTCAGCCGGGAGACCATCGACTCCAGCTGGTTTATTATTTTTAAAGCGGAATATTGCCTCACGTATCTCACTCTGGCTCGAAGCAACTCTGTGCACTCCTTCTGTCTCTTCTTCAGCTTCTTCGTGTTCCGTCTAAAAATACGAGTTTCCTCTCGTCTCTCTACCTGTGCCATTCACAAACGGTTCGCGTTGCTATTGGATGCAGTCTCGCCCTGTGTGCAGCATCCGTCTCTCGTGGCATTGCGGCATTCATTATCGTACCAGGCATCTTCTAGAGACGGCTTTGAGTACCCAAGTACGCTTCTCGCAGTTCGTTGTGGAAAGTTGGCTATATATCGCCACAGCGAAGTAGGATTTTTAGGGGTTGGAGTAAGCGTCCGCTACCTATGTGGCCTGCAGTTTTCCGATGACCAGCTTTCATTGTGCCTGGTTACGTTAATTTTTCGTCAAGCTTAGCCTTGTGTGTACCTTAACTGGCGTAAGGTAGTGATCGTATCACTCGATGCGTGCCTTCCATTATCGACCACGTGATATATATAATCTCTAGTAAATTGATCTGGAGATAACCATGTTGCCTTATGAATATAAAAACTTAATTTCCCTTTACACCCCATGAATGAGGTATGGGATAGCTTCTCGCGTTGTTGTGAATTAACACGCTTTATATTTTTAAATTCACAACTAACGGCACCTACTTGTTCGAATGCAAACGTCACTGTTTGAGAAACTGTTTACTAGACATGCCGATAGACTCGACACTTATACCGCGAAATTGCTGTCGACAACATCGAGGGGCCAGCAATGAAAGAACATTTTTTTTTTATTTTTTAGATGACTGGAGCCAGTAGTTGAACCTGGGTCTTTCGCATGGTAGTCGCGTGTTCTAACCATCATGCCACGGCAGGTCCTTATGAATATATATATTGTCAAATCTTGTGCTGCTAACTACCATATTTCTTGCCGCAGATAAGTCAATCAGTCTGATGCAATTGTTCGACGTGTCGGTGTGCAGACTGAAGTATTGTCCCTGTCTATTTTAGCATTAAAATCGCCTAGGTCATATACATTCTCTAGGTTCTCGTAGAACTCGTCTTTGTCCTCAACGCTTTTCTCTTCTGCCGGAGCATGGGCACATATAAATGTAATGTGGAAGAACTTTGTCTTGACTCTTATGGTGGCTATACGTTCACACACCGGGTAAAACCATTAGACTAGGTATCGCAGTCTCTTGCCAACCACAAATCCACATCCAAACTCGTGCTTGTTCGCATGGCCACTATAGTAGATGTCGTACGTATTCATGCGCGAGCACCCTTGTCCCGTCCACCGGATTTCCTGTAAAGCGGTCATGTCAGCCTTGTATATTAAATCACCTTGTGTATACAGTGTTCTAACATTGAGGGTGCATATTCTCAAATCATGGTCCTTAATTCGTTTGCGATGATCGTCAACATTTTGGGGGGTCCATTTCATTCTTGCATTACATATTTTCATTGCAATAGTTTAAACGTCGTTTGCGGATTGCAATCCCAGAGCACCACGCATCCGCCCATTCTGATTTTCGCCTCTCACAGTTAGCCGTACTCTAAAGGGTGTCAAAAGCAACGTTTACAGAAGTTACCACGTGAAGGTACTACCACGACTCTGAAGCTCTGCGCGTAGACAAGGATCACGCTGGGTTTGTCAAGTTAAACCGATCAGAAGCTTTAACTTGGAGCGCACTCCCGACGAACTTGCTTGATATAACCTCATCAAAAAAAGTCTGGTGCAGTGGAGTCTCTGGATATTAATTTGTTTGAGAATTTTCGTTGGAGCTCTGCCGTAACCGGTGCAGCTATATGTACTCGTATAGTTACTTTATTTTGCTGAACTCAAATGCTGTTGAAACGGAGTTATGGGTAAAACAAACCTTAGATTATGGTCCCCATTGACAGTTACTGTCAATGCACCTTGATACAACTGCGCTCCACACAGTGGTTCGATTTGGGTACTGTTCCGCCACATGTAATATTTCTGGATTAGATATAGTCCATATGTGGAAATTTTGCGTGTTTACATTGGCGTTTAGATCAAAATGAGCCTCAGCAGACCTAAAAAAGCTATTTCTCTAGGTATTGTCTCCTTGCTTGCAATTTGGACTCAGTACAGAAACATATTTATGTCATCGTGAATTAGACCGTCTGCTAACTCCAATTTGCGCCGATAAGTTTTGAGTCGAAACGCTTGGATTTGCCTGAATTGACGATGCTACAGCCGCGATTGTGTCTTGAGCCCAAACATAGTGATCTCGATGGTACGGTCTTCGTGCGATATTTCATGTTTACCCACCTCAGAATGGTCAATCTACTCGAGGAAGTGCTGCCAAACTCTCGCCTAAATTCCCCATGGACGGAAATGGAGTACTGCAACGCATAGTACCGCTACACTGACCAAATCCTCTTTTCAATATTCCAAGTATTAATTTGTACAAAACTAAATAGTAACCATCCAAATAAGAAAAATAGAAGAAAAAAAGCGCGGACCCTGTACATAAAGTTATCAGCATTTAGTAGTATTGATCCCCCTATCGCTGAAAACTTGTAAACTTTTAAACAACCTGATTTTTAAACAACAAAGTGTTTAATTCTTAGTAAAATATTCCAGACTTGCTACACAATTATCTGGTGCCAGGAAAGTTCTATGTGACTTACTAGTAAATGCAAGCATCAACTATCTTGATTCCTTCTATGTTTACATATAAACTACAAATACAAACACATGTTCAAAGAATTTCAAATGCATCTGCTTACGCAGATAGATTTCTTTGTAAAGAGCAATGCTGCATTTTCTTACCACCATTTCTCAAAACTGTTGCGTGTTTTGAAATGAATGCAAACAAGATTTGTGCTGGCAACAGTTGTTGTACTATTTGAATTGGATAAACGCTGCAATGCATTTGTTGTGGTTGCAACTGCAACCGCGCCACCAGCCTCAGTTGATTCTTAGCAGTTAGTGTCAGTGAAAGAAAAAAGCGAAACTAAAAAGAAGAAGAAAAAAACGCAGCACTAAGTTTCTTTTTCCAATTCGTCGAAAAAAAATATTTTTCATTCGAAGCAAAACATTCAACAAATCTAAAATTCACAAGAAGCCATGGATTCAAGTTTGTTTATATACATTGCCAAAAGCCAAAAAGCTATGCGCTATTCGCATCCGTGGAAAGGATAGTTGAAGCACGTATTGCATAGTGCTTATGGGTTGCATGCAAGTGGCATTGATACTGCTGCTTGAGTTGTATCGCATTGCTTTGGCTGTACACAACACTGTTTCGTAGAAAATCAGAAAGTTTGCATGTGTATATAGAATTATTTTGTTGTCCCTAATGACATTTTGGATAACGCGTACAGAGGAGGATTGCAAAAAGTTTACTCAATCTATGAGAGTGAAAACTGCAAAGAGGCACACTGTTCGAATTTGGCTAAATCTAATGGAATCATTAAGTTCTTCCGGGGGAAAGAACAAAATTATTTGGTTTTCTTAGGCTATTATACAAGTAATTAGTCAGATATTATAAAAAATCTTCCTATACTGGCATTCGATGACACTCCATTTAATTGTTACTATATCTCGTTAATTACATTTATTTGGCATAGTCAATAATACAACCTAAAACAAAACCAGTAAGAAAGTTTCAGGCGACCCGACTTACATATACCATCACACTCAGTAAAATAAAAACAAATTGCTATTATATTGATATTATTACTCGATTTCTAAAGTGGGTGGAGTGGTAAATTTGTATGGGAGGTACTAGAAGGGCGTGTCTAGACCTCTAAGTTTATCCTCCAAAACTTTATCCTGTTATAGCTTTACTAAATACAGAGTTTGGGCACGATAGCGTTGGATGTATTGATATTATTACTCCATCTCTGAAGTGGGCGGAAAGGTACATTTGTATGGGAGGTCCCATAAGGGGCGCCGCTAGACTTCCAATTTTTTCTCCAAAACTTTATCGTGTTATAACTTAATAAAATACAGAATTGGGGCACGATCGTGTCGATAATATTGATATTATTACTCCATCTCTAAAGAGTGCGGCGTGGTACATTTGTATGGGAGGTACCAGAAGGGGCGTGTCTAGACATCCTGATCTTTTCTTCAAAACTTTATCCTGTTATAGCTTTACTAAATACAGAATTTGGGCACGATCGTGTCAAGTGTATTGATATTATTATTCCATCTCTAAAGTGGGCGGAAAGGTACATTTGTATGGGAGGTACCAGAATGGGCGTGTCTAGACTTCCAGATTTTTCTCCAAAACTTTATCCAGCTTGAACTTTACTAAATACAGAATTTGGTCACGATCGCGGTAGTTCTAATAATAATATTAATTGATTTCTAAAGTTGGCGGTACCAGATGTGTGTGGGAGGTACCAGATAGGGCGTTGGTAGACTTCAGTTTTTTTCTCAAAAACTGTATCCTGCTATAGCTTTACTAAATTAAGAATAAGGGTACGAGCGCGATAGATTTATTGATGTTATTACTCCATATCTAAAGTGGGCGGAAAGGTGAATTTGTATGGGAGGTACTAGAAGGGGCGTGGCTAGACTTCCAATTTTTTTTTCCAAAACTTTATCCTGTAATAGCTTTACTAAGTACAGAATTTGGGTACGATCCCGTTGGGTGTATTGATATTATAACTCGATTTCTAAAGTGGGCGGAATGATGTATTTGTATGGGAGGTACCAGAAGGGGCGGAGCCATGTAGCCCATTTGCAATACCGTAAGTAGTTTTGGGGAAATATTAACTCGTGCAAAATTTCAAGACATTTGGTTGCGTCTTTCGAAAGTTATCGTGCCAACCAGCCGGACAGACACCAGACAGACAGACAGACTGACGGACATGGCTCAAATGACTTAAAAAGTCATGAATCGAATTTGGTTCTAAGGAACCTAGGGTCTGAAGTGACTCCTTCTATGTGTTACACTTTTGGGTCGTATCAAATGATATATACCCTCATCCCTAAGGGTGATGGTATAATTAATTCGGCAAGCATATACTGGATGCGGCTACAAAAATAGTCTTTAACAAAAACTGTTTCGCTGTACTCCCATTTCACTTCCCCAAAAAGTTTTAAGTAAGCAATTATTTACACATAGTTGAATATTTATTTAATATCATATATTCTGGTTTTACTGATATACATATAGACATAACATCTAGAATTAAGCTACTGCCTCAATCACAAAACAACAGTTAAATGCACCATTAAGTTTTTTGATTTGTTCTTACTTAAGTAGATCCCTTAAAGATAATAGTACATAAGTAAATAATTCAAACACTATATCAAATGTTTACTGCATTCGTAGTTAGTCATAAATTCACCAGATATGTATAAAATGGTGGCAGTGCATTTTATGACCCATCACTGCGATACGATGACAAAACAGGGCGTGTGAATTACCAAAACAGTAGCCAAATAAATAATCACTACACTTAAACACAATTTACAACAAAATACTTAATCGATGTCGTATAGCAAATAATACACACATGTTATTATCTAATTTCTTATCTAAAGCGACACAATAGTATCGATACGGAAAAATAGCATGAGTTCACTGTATGCTCATAAATTATAGACATACAGACCATAAATCAAAAGAGCACAATTGAGGGAAATCAGAGTTATTAGAGGCTGCTGAAAGCGACAAGCGATAAGTCGGTGGGGTTGATATCCTAATGGAAGTTCTTGATCAACCATATCGTGAGAGTCGCGATCAACAGGCGTGCTAGTCAATCGATCTTATTGGTCATCAGACCTTGTTGTCCGTCAGTCGTTGGCTCACTGTTGATGTTGGCAATGAAGGCATCCCACTTGGGCTGCCATTTCTGCATGGCCTCGTATTTTTGCTCGGTCGTAAGAGAGCTATAGGTAATCGAATTTAAGGCCAACTTTTTCAACAACCTCAGGTCGGAGTGGGCCGAAGCAATGCCCAAGAAGGCAATATAGAAATCGTGTGTCAAAGGAGTGGCTTTCCAGAATGAGGGATCATCAGATGAAATAACTACGGGATAGTTGCCAGCAAATAGTTGGGCACAAGGATGATTACGCAAATCGGCTACCAATTGAAGAACTTGATTCGAAATAGGATTGACCTCCACAGCAATGTTGCGTTCCTTTAACATTTGCAAAGCCAAAGGATGCTTGACCAAAGCAAAGCCATGACCAATACGTTTGGTGCCCAACAACACGGCATCGATGAGGTTTTCATCTACGGTCGAACCCAACCAGTTGGTTTCACCAGCATGGAAGAAGTAATCGATATTGTCAGGTGCAGCCAACAAAAGGGGTACAAATTCCTTGAGCGGACGGCCCATTTCTTCTTGGCCTACCAAATCGAAGCCAGCGACCAAAGTGGGATATTTAGACTAGAAGGAGATGTTAATAATGAAATTAGTTGTATCAGCTCAACAATGATAAAAGAAAGCAGCGCAGCTTACTTTAATGTCAATGCAAATATCCAAAAAGTGTTGCAAAGTCTTATCATCAATGTTGCGATGTGGGGCATAAATCATTTTTGATCCAATGAAACCGGGATTGGCTGCCATGAATTTGGTCAAAGTTTCGTTGTAGACGCGAACGGTATTAACTTCATCGTAAAACTTGCCATCAATGTCGTAGAGCTGCAATGGGAAAAAAGGGTATGGTTGATATGTAAAAAAAAACAGTAAGAAAGTTGCAGTTAGGTCTATTAATAATATTAATCGATTACTAAAGTGGGCGGTACCAGATGTGTATGGGAGGTACCGGAAGGGGCCTGTCTAGACTTCCAAATTTTCTCTCCAAAATTTTATCCTGCTATAGCTTTATGAAATACAGAATTTGGGGCGGTACCAGATATGTATGGAAAGTACCAGATGCGGCGTGGCAACACTTCCAGTTTTTTTTTTAAACTGAATCCTGTTATAGCTTTACTAAATAAAGAGTTTGGGTACAATCGCGTTGGATTTATTGATATTATTACTCCATCTCTAATGTGGGTGGAAAGGTACATATGTATGGGAGGTACCAGATGGGGCGTGACTAGTCTTCCAATTTTTTTCCAAAACTTTATCCTATTATAGCTTAACTACGTACAGAATTTGGGTACGATCCCATTGGGTGTATTGATATAATTACTCGATTTCTAATATGGGCGGAATGATGTAATTGTATGGGAGATACCAGAATGGGCGGGGCTATGTAGCCCATTTGCAATACCGTTAGTAGTTTTGGGGAAATATTAACTCGTGCAAAATTTCACAACATATGGATGCGTCTTTCGAAAGTTATTGTGCACACCAGCCGGACAGCCAGACAGACGGACATGGTTCAAACGACTGAAAAAATGATGAATCAAATTTGGTTCAAAGAAACCTGTTAGAGGTTTGACTCCGCTAAAGTTTTCTTAAGAGGATTTCTGAAGTATCTGTCTGATGTCCTTGAAGTCAACATAACCCCAGCAATCTCTCAAATTACGTCAGATCTATGCGGTATTCCACCGCAACATCGCCCCAACAACGTTTCATAACTTCTAGGAGGATATTTGTAGGTTGTAAGTTGAATTATTTTCGAATAGTAGACATATACTTAGGAAAACGAAACATTTGCCCTATACATATGACCGAATTTACCCACTCAGTTTTATACAGATTTCTGTTTGAAATAAGTCATATGTTGAGAAAGGTATAAGATTCTTGAAATTTCACTCAGGAATGAATATGGACTATACCTACCGACCCCTGCTCGCACCTCCCATACAAAATAACCTACTTTTGGAAAATTAATATTTCCACCATAATCTTCGTACTGCAGGATATTTGAATTTTGTCAGTTAAATTTCCTAGTAACAGTAAGCGAAAACCGCAGAGAAGCGAAACATTTGCCACACATATTCTGGAATCTCTTACAAATTACCGCTATCACGCCTATAGTTCTACATGTATATCTACTGATATCTCCTATACCCTGTTGAGAATATTTTCTTTGCGATATAATTAGAGAATTTTTCATTGATTCTCAGTTGTTTCTTTTCGGTACCACCCATAAAAAATTGCCATATGCCCAAAGATATTCGATTTAACATTTTACATTTGTGGGCTGTAACCTTTTCTAAAGTTCGACTATACGTCTTGTCTGGCGATACGACCAAACTTTGTATTGGTGATGGTATTTATCAGTCAGTTCACCTGACTGAAATTTCTGTAGTGATTTTGTGTTCAACTCCTGTATTAATGTTAGTATTTTAAAAGAAAATAAAGTAAACTTGTTTTGAAATTTAGGATGTGTCCCAGCAGCGGAAAAGACGATTCATTGTAAAAATATGCCTGCAAACATGCCTTCAAAGGCTGTTAGTTGACATTCAAAAACGCCTTCCTTTTCCAGGCATGTATACAGGCTATAATAAGTCCTTCACTATGCCCAACAAAAAATTCCATACCCATGCACATTTCGCTTCTCAAATGAGACCTGTAATGAGGCCTCTTACTAGGGTGAGAAAAGATCCCGCAGACATGCCTCTTTCCCTTCTAAAAACTGGCCTGTAAGCAGCCCTACTGTGTACCCCACAAAATACCATAGATGTGCACAAAGGGCATGAAAACTTTCTTGCCTTAAACAGGCCTGTTGACAGTCCTATTAGTAGAAGGCAGAATTGACGTCCATAGCCATGCACTTGTCACTTCTCCGATTAGCCCTGTAGACAGGCCTCTAAAGGGGAGGAAAGACAGATGCTGTTGTTTATGAGAATCACATGTGTGCTATTTGTCGTACAACAACTATATCACATGATAGCCGAGTAGGTAGCATGCCCAACTATGAGTACCGAGGTCGCGAGTTCGATTCCTACTGCTGGAGTTTAAAAAAAAACATACATATACTACATCCCTAAAGTGAGCGTACAAGTACATTTGTATGAGAGGTACCATAAGGGGCGTGAACAGACTGCCAAATTTTTCTGCAAAACTTTGTCAGATAGGGCGTGGATAGACTTACAATTTTTTTCTTCAAAACTTTACCTGTTACAGCTTTACTAAAAATAGAATTTGGGTACTATCACGTTTGATTTATTGATATTATTCCTCCATCTCTATAGTGGGCGGGAGGTACCAGAAGGGGCGTGGCTAGGCTTTCAAAATTTTTTCCAAAACTTTTTCCTGTTATAGCTTTACCAAATACAGAATTTGGGTACGATGCCGTAGGGTGTATTGATATTATTACTCGATTTCTAAAGTGGGCGGAATGATGTATTTGTATGGGAGGTACCAGAAGGGGCGGGGCCATGTAGCCCATTTGCAATACCGTTAGTAGTTTTGAGGAAATAATATCTCGTGCAAAATTTCAAAACATTTGGTTACGTCTTTCGAAAGTTATCGTGCCGACCAGCCGGACAGTCAGACAGACGGACAGACAGACAGACAGACAGACGGACATGGCTAAAACGATTTAAAAAGTAATGATTTGAATTTGGTTCAAAGAAACCTAGGGTCTAAAGTGACTCCATCTATGTGTTACACTTTTGGGTCGTATCCGATGGTATAAAAAATAGTTATTACAAATTGTAAGAAATATTGTATTATTCTATAAATGCTCTTTTGCAGGACTGCAAGCTGGTCTGCAATGGCAATGCCTTATAGAAGGCCCTTATTATTAGGACTCCAGCAGGACATAATAAGCATGCCTACTGAAACGCCTTCAATGAGAAAGGGAATGTGCAGGCCTTGCCTGCCTATGGCGTCCTATGTTAATTTGAAATGAAGACTGCATTTGAAGGGTAGGGTTTCTGACTGCCTTTGCAGGCCTGCAATGCCCCATTTTTGCTGCTGGGTGTGTATACTTTTAAGTGTTTTCAATACCACCCTGCAGAAGAAGGTAGAGGCATTGACGCCTAATGAGTGGTGCTATACTGGAATAAAGGCCAGTAGTCGCAACAGATACGATTTATAGACGGGTGGCAAGTACTGGAAGAGTTGTCGCAAATGCTGAACTTGCCCTATAGAAGCATTGATGCCTAACGAGTGGTGATATACTGGAATAAAAGCCAGCAGTCGCAACGGATACGCTTTATAGACGTGTGGCAAGTACTGGTAGAGTAGTCGCAAATGCTGAAATAGCTAGTAGTGGTTTTCGTATGACAGTCCAATGTTAAAATCGTCACTTGAAAGCATTAACGGGGAAATGAAGAGCGACTAGTCGGTATCGGTTTGGGGCTAGTGGAAGAGTACTTCTGCAGCACTACTTTCTTCTGCAGGGCACTTACATAGAAATATTATGTGTTTGTGTATGTGAATTTGAATTTGAAGAAAGCGTATTTTTATATCAAACTCAAAGAGGTACTGACTGCCTCAAATCAAACATAGCTTTGCGTACTTGGGAATTGCCGATCGTGGCTGTGAGAAAAAGACTATTATTACCATCCTCGCGAGGCTATGGGATGCCATAGCATATGCAAATATCTAGGGAGTTCGGCGAATTAAGTAACTATACAATTTAATAAAAGTTGTGATTGTTTCAAAACTATCTTGGCCAAAATAACATCATAATTTTCATGCATGAAGATTCCACTTCATCAACTGGTTTTCCATTTTCTCCGGCAACCTTTAAAAAACTTCTACTAATCTCCACCAAATTCACACTTACCCTCGGCAATGTTGATCTAAATTCCAAATACTGAACACCATCGGCGTAGAACTCCTCCAAAGCGTGATAGTAATAGTCGGCCCACACAGGCTCATGGAACAACAAACCATCCAAAAGATTAAAAATTCCCATAAATGACACCCAGGCATCGTTAATATCCAAAAATTTCTGCGTGGGATACATTGTGAATCGTGACGCCAAAACTTCATCCACCATCGCAGCACCATATTGTTCCCTAAGCTTTGACATCAAACCCCATGAACAATTGGGTTTTGTCTCTGTCTGGGGTTGAGTCTTAGCGAATTTAACCGCAAGCACCTCTTTGAAGCCATCGCATTGATGAGCCCACAAGTTTTCGCGATAGGTCAATTTAATGACATACTCTGTAGAGCACAAGGCGGTATCGTGAGCATGCAAAACACCACCTTTTGGCATCTGTGTGAGCAGTTGGAACAAAGACGAATTCCTAATGGCATCCAAGACGGTGAAGACATGTTGGGAGGGTGAAAATATATGAGGCGTCAGGAGACCATCATCATACTCTTTGGTCTTAAGTTCCATGATTTTCTTGTTGGCTTGCAATTCTCTTTGGGTAAGTTCAATATCAGATCCAAAGAAATTTGACTGTTCATAGTCAAGGAAGATATTGCGCAACGAATCATAAGCCTCTGGCGAGGGTCGTCGTGAAGCGGCTCGGTGTGTGTGGTTTACATTGGGTTCCTGTCGCACTTCTGTATAACCTCGTGCCTCTGATGGAGTGGCCCAGCCACTCACCAGGCAGAGGATACACAGCGTACATAAGCTGAGATTAAGTTGCATTGTTGTGTAGTATCGCGCACTCGTATTCAATGATTTCTGTGCGTTGCCCGTAACAACTTTTTTTCAACTGCTGCCTTTAGCCAAACAATCGGGTTAATATAGCCACATGTCGCATGTGGTTCTTCCGTAGCTCTTTTTTCTTTATCTACAAGAATTTCAAATCTTAATCAGATTATTATTATATATTATTCTATGACTTCTATTCGCGTCTTTTGCAAATCGAGCAAATCCTTATCGCTTGTTCGCGCCGATTAAGTGTCGTATATATTTCACAACAAAATCACAGATAATATTGGTCATTGCAGGAAGGTTGTATGATAAATAAGTAGCTTTTATTTAATATAAATGCAACTTTGGTTTCCATGGTACATCTTGGGTTTAATGAATTGTCAAAAAAAAAAAAAATATTTCTGCAGAAAAAAAATATATTTTTTTTTGCTTCTGAGCTACGATATGTAATAACTAGGGCGACCATTTTTCAGCACGAAAAAACGGTTTTCAGTACTTAAAACAGCATGAAAAACCCTTGAAATAAGCACGATAGATTTTATATTCAGCATTTATAATTTTTTTTATTTATTTATTTTTTTATTGAAACTATTTCACATATATTAAAGAAGTAATAAAAAACAATAAGTAAATAAACCAAATTATTCAATCGTGTATTCATACATAGAAAGTAATTTTTAAACCAAAAAAAATTTGTTAAAGTGAGATTATATCTTGGCCAATGTCACGATTACAATTAAGCACTAAGTGCATTTTTAAATTTTCCAAGGTGAAACTTTTACTCTGGTTTGTAAAAAATTTACATATATAGAAAAAACGCGTTCCACGTCACACGATGAAACGGGAGCGTATTTAAAAAATGTTGATTCAGCAGGCGAATATTTTCCCATAAACGCACTTGTTGTTTTGGAATTTTTAAAAATAATATTGTTGATTTCCACAAAGCCAGGACATCGCGCAAGAACGGCAGTCATTTTTTTAAAATAATTTTTATCAGATGTTTTTCTATAGCATGTTGAATTGATTTTACTGTTTCCAAGCTTTCATTCAATGGCAATCCGCTTGACTCAATTTTTGTGATGGCATACCAGATGCACTTAAAGTTAATTTTTATGAAGGAAAAGTCGGATTACAAATTTTCATTAGAAAGAACCTCTTTGCTTTATCGCAATGCTTCAGAATCGTTTTCGTTAAACTCTTGAATGACTTCCCGTATGTCTTCCAAATAATTAGTATAATACTCCGCTGCTTCTAACCACGTTCCTCATCGTGTCGTTATTGGTTTAGGTTATAGAGGCACATTAGGTTTCATTAGTTTAAATTTTTGTTTTCGATAAGGCGCCTGAAAACTATAGGAATATAACGAATCGAACGATCTAAGCTATTGATAAAAATAGGGCTATTACAAAATCTTGAACACAGGCTGTGTGTAAAATAAGAGGATAGTTTGCAAATTGAATTCTACCTGTCATATTTTTATGAACCGCAAGGGCTTGTGATATGTAAAAATTTTCAATTGATTGAAACATATCTAATCAAAAGGTATCAAAAATTTAAATAAGGGCAAAAACAGCATGAAAAAGCACAAACTTTTTAAATAAGCAAGATCGCTTGAAATCGTTAAATTAAGCAGCATCAGCAATATTCAGCATGTGCTGAAAATTGGTCGCCCTAGTAATAACAAATGAAGTAAACATAAACACTTGATGATTTTTAAGTCAATTTTATAAGTACCACAAATTAATATTTTTTCGGTTATTATATCTTTACTTTCGGGGTAAGTGTAGTTAGACACTTATTTTCTTTAGACAATTGAGCTATGTCCGTCTATCTGGTCAATGTATCAATCAATGGAAATCAATGGGTGATAATGTTATCTCAAGTCTTCAGCTGAGATTGTCAAAGCTAATTATCATACCTTGTACAATTCCGGTTAAATTTAACTGTTTATGGATTTTAAAGACGGCAATTACATATCGTAACTGATAGTTATTACACCATTCCCAATATTAATGTGTGTTGAACTAAGTAGAGAGCAACGTTAGAGTGAGCGGGAGTGCGAAAATGACAAACACGTTACGAATAATGATGAATGCGTGTAACCAATACAATAAGTTAAACAAAACCAGTACAGAAATTTCAGTCAGGTAAACTGCCTGATAAATACCATCACCAAAAATAAGATATTGTTTAAGTCTTGAGTTATTGCAATTAATATGTTTTTAATTAAAATAAAATTACTTATGTATAATTTTTTCCCTGCATGTGGTGCAAAATCGTCCAAAACTTGGCTTATTTGTGTAGGAGGTAAAGGTGCCGGTTTGGAATTTATGTGAAAAATATTAATGTTTCAAAAAAAGGTAATTTTGATTAGGGGTACGAAAAGAAGTGAATAGATACAGTCCTTATTCATTTCTGACTCAAATTTTTATACGTACAACTTTCGAAAAATTTGACTGCAATCAGTGTGCTTATAGTTAGGTTTTCTGAGGTTTCGCCTATCACAAATTAAATTAATCGACTAATTTTCATTAACCCCCATTTGTCTGTTTGGAAGTTATGGGGGAAAATATTAATTCAGTGTAGTTGGAGTTTAGTCTACTTTTGTAAGATAAATAATCTGACCAAATTCAAATATCTTACGATCGTCCGTTTGGAAGTTATGAAAGAAATATTAATACAGGTAAGTTTTCACACGGATCCGTTAATGTTTACTCGAGTTATCCTGCTGACCAACCAGCCAGACTGACGGACATAGCTCAATCGTCTTAGAAAGTCCTGAAACGAATTTGGTCTTAAATACTTGGGGGTCTAACTCGTCTCCTTTAATGCGTTACACTTTTTATACCATCACCCTTAGGGATGAGGGTATACAGTGGTGTGCGATGAAATAGAGTCGCACCTAACCAAAATTGTCAAAGCAAGAAAAATTCACAAAAAAATATTTATCTATGGAACTTTTAGTTATTTTTATTAAATTTCAATACTAATATAACAAAATCGAATATCAGTGTGGAAGTTCAAAAATTAAAATGGCACAAACAAATAAAAATATTTGAAATTCCCAGGATTTAGCTGTGAATAAAAATAGAGTCAACGAATTTATCGACCTCAAAGTAAATAAATAAGTTACTTAAATTAAAAAAATGTTTAAGTTATATCTTACTTTACATCAGTAGTTTAAAGAATAGCCATTATTTTTAATTACTGCTGTGCAACGATTTGGCATTGAATCCCCTAACTTTTGACAAGTCTGTATTGGAATATTCTTCCCCGCCACTTCAATCATTGCCTATTGTTCGTCCTTATTAGATGGATTCTTTACTTTAAGAGCCATTTTTATCTCCCGCCACAAATTCACTACAGAATTTAGGTCTGGCGATTGTGCAGGCCGTCTTAAAACTTAATTTTTTTAGTTCTCTAGATTTAGTTTAGCCAATTCCATGTGTGTTTCGGGTCGTTGTGTTACTGAAACACCTATCGAAGTGGCATTTGCCATTCAGTCTAAGGCATCATGAAGTCATTCAAAATATTTGTGTAAAATGTAGCGTCAGTTTTAACCTCGAACCGAAATACAGGCCCAGTACTATAGTACGAAAAGCAACCCCATATCAGTATGTTCCCACCACCAAGTTTTATGGTCATGATGGTGTTTTTGGGACGATATTCGCTATTGGGAACGATAATCGGTGTTGGGTGGTCTTTGTTAAGGAAGCTCGCAGCAATCAGAGTTAAAAAACTTCACTTTCGTTTCATCTGACCACAAAATATTCAGCCACTTGGTTACTGGCCAATCCGAAAGTTCTTTGGCGAACTCAACTCTTCTTTTTTCGTTTCGTTTATGCGAAAATAGACGTCAAATTTTACACAAATATTCAGAATGACATCATAATGCCTTATTCTGAATGGGAAATACCACTTCGATGGGTGTATCAGCAATACAACGACCCGAAACACACATGGAAAAGGTTAAATTTAATTTCGATATAACAAAGTTGGAGTTTTAAGTTGGACTGCACAATCGCCAGACTTAAATCCTATTAAGAATTTGTAGCGGGAGTTAAAAGTGACTTTAAAAGAAAAAAATCCATGTAATAAGAATGAACTATGGGCAATGATTGAAGTTGCGTAATTGAATATTCCAATACAGACTTGTCAAAAGTAAGGGGATTCAATGCCAAATCGTTGCACAGCAGTAATTAAAAATAATGGCTATTCTTTAAACTACTGATGTAAAGTAAGATATAACAAACATTTTTTTTAATTTAAGTAACTTATTTATTTACTTTAAGGTCGATAAATTCGTTGACTCTATTTTTGTTCACAGCCAAATCCTGGGAATTTCAAATATTTTTATTTGTTTGTGCCATTTTAATTTTTGAACTTCCAAACTGATATTTGATTTTGTTAGTTTAGTATTGAAATTTAATAAAAATAACTAAAAGTTCCATAGATAAATATTTTTTTGTGAATTTTTCTTGCTTTGACAATTTTGGTTAGGTGCGACTCTATTTCATCGCACACCACTGTATATCATTTGATACGAAAAAAAGTGTATGGGATTGAAAATGGGCAGAATAGCCCCACCCCTTCTGGTACCTCCCATACAAAATTACCTATTTTTGGATAATTTATATTTCTTTCATAACTTCCCAACGGACGATCGTAGGATATTTAAATTTGGTCAGTTTATTTATCTTGCAAAAGTAGACAAACACTACGAAAACCGAAACCTTTGCCATACCCCTTCTGGTACCTCCCATACAAATGCCCTAATTTACCCCCATTGTTTTACATACATATCTTTTTTGTAACTAAACTGAATTCACTCAAATTTTGCATATGATGTTTGCATATGAAAACTGGACGCAGCAATGAATATGAACTATATCGGTTACGCCTTCTGGTACCTTCCATACAAAATGACCTATTTTTTGCAAATTTAATATTTCTGCCATAACTTCCAAACGGGCACTTGGAGGACAATGACAAATGGTCGGTTAATTTATCTTGCGATAGTAAGCAAAACCTCAGAAAACCTTACTATTTGACGCACTCCTTCTGGTACCTCCCATACAAATTCCCGAATTCACCCTCATAGTCCTACATACATATCTTTTTTTGTAAGTATAATTAATTCAGTCAAATTTGGCGTAACTTGTACAGTTATGAAAATTTGAATCAGGAATGAATATGGATTATATCGGATCACCCCTTCTGGTACCTCCCATACAAAATTACATATTTTTGAAAAATTAACATTTATCCCATAATTTCCAAACGGACACTTGGGGGCTAATGAAAATTGGTCAATTAATTTATCTTGTGATAGGAAGCAAAACCTTACAAAACATAACTATTTGACGCACCCCTTCTGGTACCTCCCATACAAAATACCGAACATACCCCCATAGTTTTAAATGCATATATTTTTGTAAGTACAGTGAATACAGTCGAATTTTGCGTAAGTTGTACAGTTATGATAATTTGAATCAGGAATGAATATGGATTATACCGGATCACCCTCTGGTACCTCCAATACAAAATGACCTTGTTTGGAAAATTAATATTTCTCCCATAATTTCTTAACCGGCACTTGGAGGATAATCAAATTTGGTAAATAATTATCTTGTAATAGGAATTAGTATTGGGTGATGGTATTTATCAGTCAGTTTACCTGACTGAAATTTCTGTACTGGTTTTCGTATCAAATGATATATACCCTCATCCCTAAGGGTGATGGTATAAAGATAGTTCAAGAGGAATAAACAGAATTGCTAAAAAATACATTACGTTATGGAGAGCTATCAGTTTATAAGTAAATTCGGCTTTAACGGGGATTTTTCTTGTTTAGTTATTGTGCTGCGTCTTATCTCATACTAGTAG
Source organism: Muscina levida (assembly GCA_964034835.1). Classification (NCBI taxonomy): domain Eukaryota; kingdom Metazoa; phylum Arthropoda; class Insecta; order Diptera; family Muscidae; genus Muscina; species Muscina levida. The sequence continues at coordinate 116,113,896 of OZ035883.1, read as the reverse complement.
ACATTTGCCAAAATAAGCTATAGAATTTGCTGGAGGCAGAACCAATTAATTTATACCACACGATAGCAGTCTATGATTTACTACCTTCACTCTATACAGACGAGCGAAAAGTGAGTGTGTAATGGCGTTATTAGAGACCAAAAGTGGTAAAAAGTTAAACTGAGTTATTTACCTATGTATGTGGCATGGGCAGACAAGACTTGTTTTATATTTTCAATATAAACTTTTAAAATTAACTGATTAGAATTATTGTAGTTCTTAACACAAACATTAAAGTACAAACTCATACCCAAATTTAAGTACTTATACCAATTTGATTTTTTGATTCTAAAATGCGGCTGACCCAAAGCTACTAAAACTGTTTCGTTGAAAACGATTTACAAATTTTGGAAAAAGTAAGTTAATGTCGGCATGTTTTTAGATAATTGCTTAATTTATGAAAACACGACTAAAGTCCATTCAACCTAATCATTGTCAAATTTTTCGTCATATGTTGACGTCACAGTATAAGAATAACGTTAGCAACAGAACAACTTATATGAAGCACCAACAGAATGAAAATAAAGATTAAATTCAGATTTTCGACAAAAATTTCCAACCACACGCACTTAACGTTGACACTTTTATTGAGATCGATTTATAGAGCGAATCACTTTTGTTTATATTTTCTACTTTATTTTTATAGCTCTCAAAAAGCTGATTATTGGAGATAAGATTAAGTGACGTTTTATTGAAGTACAATTAATAACGCTAATTCATAATAAGTACAAGTGCTGGTAGTCAAATAGTTAGTTTCTTCCGTATATTGAAAACATATGTATAATTAATGAAACAAATAGAGTTAATGCCGATAATTCTTATTAGAAGTCGTATTAGCATTAAACATTTTTATGCATGTATTGGAATTAAACATTTTATTGGATTTTAGCAAAAACTTATTATTGTAATATTTAGGGAAGAGTTACTAAAAACAGAGATTCACGAATCAAAATTTTCAAAAATTCAACTCTGTACAGAATCTGTACAAACACAATTTTGTTTTTGGAAAAGTATAAAATTTTTATTTAAGAACTTTTTTAACCTCTAAGGTATACATATATTCGAATACCGATAATAACTTACTTACTTAAGTGGCCCATTACAACTTACGAACGTGTTTTATAAATTTGAGGCCTGAAGTGTTAAATATAAATTCCACACGCTTCAGTCTTCTGCGTACGTTCTCCAGTTAGACCTACCAGATGGTGACACGTCGCCAACTACTTGATCCTTCCAACGAAGTTTGGGTCTCCCTGCTCTGCGTCGTTCTTCAGGCTCGCCTTCAAACACCTTTCTCGCTGGAGCATTTACATCTATCCTGGCAACATGTCCCAGTCATCGAAGTCGTTGGATTCAGACTCTTTTAGCTAAGTCGGTGTTATGGTGAAATTCATTCAGCTCATGTTTCATCCGATGGCGAAACTCGACGTCGCGACACAGATGGGTCCATATATTTTTCGGAGTACTTTTCTCTGGAATACTCCCAGGTTTTGTATGTCCGTTGTAGTAAGCATCCACGACTCGGCAGCACACAGCAAAACGGGTAACATTAGCACTTGGTTTAGCTGTTTCTTAGTATCCCGAAATAAGGAGCTGTTACTAAAGTGCTACCTAAGTCCGTCAAAACATCTATTAGCAAGCACAATTCTCCGCTTGATTTCTTAACTGACACTATTTTTATCCCACACTCTTTTTTTACCAATCGAGAGGATTCTTTGTCCGTCGAAATCAGTATTTTTGTTTTGTCCTCGTTGACCGCTAAACCCATTTCTGCTGACTTCTTTCCTAGTGATGAGAAATCTGAAATAACATTCTGCAGATTTCGACCAATGATGTCTATATCATCGGCATTGGCTAGTGGCATATGGCTCTTGTGGAAAATGGTGTCAGACATGTTGACACCAGCCTTTCTCATCATCTTCTCCATAACTATATTAAATAGTGCAGATGACAGGGTATTGCCCTGCCTGAGACCTCCTTCTGTGTTGAATGGTTCAGAGTAATCCTTACCAATCTTAACCGAGGATTGGTGTTTTCCAAGGTACATCTGCAAAGTCGAATAAGCTTTGCAGGAATCTCAAACTCCGACATGGCCTCATATAGCCTATTCCTTATCAGAGAGTCGAAGGCAGCATTGTTGTCGACAAAGAGGTGGTAGATGTCGTTCTGCTTTTCATGAGTTTTTTTCCAGGATTTGTCGTAGAGTGAATATTTGATCCGACAGAGATTTACCAGGTCTAAAGCCGCACTGAGTTAGTTTTTCTACAATTGGCCTAAGACGTTCACACAATATGCTCGAAAGGACCTTGTATGTAATTGGTAATAGGGTTATTCCACGATAGTTCTTACATTCACTACGATCTCCTTTCTTGTATATGGGACATAACAGACTGAGACTCCAGTCCCCGGGCATGCTCTCCTCCTGTCAGATGTTCTCCATGAGCTGATGCATGCTCCTAATCAGCTCCTCCCCGCCAGCCTTAAACAATTCAGCAGGGAGACCATCGGCTCCAGCAGATTTGTTGTTTTTAAGGAGGGAGATGGCCATACGTATCTCGCTCTGGCTCGGAGGTGGACAGTTAATACCATCGTCATGGATTGGAGCGGGGTCTTCTGGAGTGGTGTCAGTATCCAGTAAATTTCAAAAGTGATCTCTCCATATCTTCAGGTCGTTATCCAGGTCGGTCACTAGCTGACCATCGCTGTCCTTGAAGGAGGGCAACCCTGATCCACGCATTCTCGCTTTAACTCTCTTGTAGAATTTTCGAGCTTCCCCTCTACTTCGGAGCAACTCAGTCCACTCATCCTGCCTCTTCTTCAGCTCCTTCTTTTTTCTTCTAAAAAGACGAGTTGCCTCTCGTCTCTTCTCCCTGTGCCGTTCACGAACAGCTCGCTTTGCCATTGGTTTTGCCCTGTATGCAGCATCCGTCTCTCTCGTGGCATTGCGACATTCATCATCGTACCAGGCATCTTCTTGAGACGGCTTTGGGTACCCAAGTACGCTCTCGCAGTCCGTTCTACGAAGTTGGCTATATATTGCCACTGTGAGGTTATATTATCAGGGGTTGGAGCATTCGCAGCAGTTGAGTTAGGTGGTTGGAGTAGGCGTCCGCTACCTCTGTGGTCCGCGGTTACCGATGTCCAGCTTTCGATGTGCCTGGTTACGTATGTTTTTGGCCATGTTTAGCCTAGTGCGTACCTTAACTGCGGTAAGGAAGTGATCAGAGTCAATGTTCGCACCCCTGATCACTCGTACGTCCAGAACTCTCGTTCCGTGCCTTCCATCGACTACCACGTGTTCTACCTGATTCGTCGTTAGTTGATCTTGAGATAAGCATGTTGCCTTATAAATATTTGAAGGGTCAAATCTAGTGCTGCTAACAACCATATTTCTTGCCGCAGAGAAATCAATCAGTCTGATTCCATTGTTCAACGTTTCGGTGTGCTGACTGCATTTTCCGATGGTAAACTCAAATGCGGTCTCCCTGCCTATTTTAGTATAAAATCGCTTAGTACGGTCATATAAATTCTCTAGGCTCTCGTAGAACTCGTTTTTGTCCTCATCGCATTTCTCTTCTGTCGGAGCATGGGCATGTATAAGTGTTATGTGGAAAAACTTAGTTTTGACTTGTATAATGGCTTTACGTTCACACACCGGGTTCAACTTTGAGACTAGGTGCCACATTCTCTTGCCACAAATTCACATCCAAACTAGTGGTTGTCGGCATGGCCATTATAGTAGATGTTACACGTCTTCATATGCTAGAACCAGTGTCCCGTCCCGTATTTCCTGTAAAGCGGTTATGTCAGCTTTGTATTCTTCGAGGACTTCTGCCAGTTGGATGGAGGCACCTGATCTATACAGTGTTCTAACATCTTAGGTGCATACCCTCAATTCATGTTCCTTAAATCGTTTGCGGTGGTCGTCAACATTTTGGGGGGGTCCATTTTATTCTTTTCTTACTTCTTTTCGATATAACCATCTGCTTTTAATTGATCAATTGTTACAATAAAGACACTTGGAACAATCGATTCATACACACGAAGGCTAGTTTACTGAATCCAGTAAAATTTCACACAATCTAAACGATTATTGAACGTAAGCTTACGAATAAAAATGGGCCACGTTGTAATGCCTCTCTTCAGTAAATTTTAAAGAATTAATAGATAAACCATAAGACCCCACACATTCTGTCATGGTTTTTATGTTATTCGAAATCACAAGGAAACTAAACGCAGTCATCATGCTGCTGGCCTACGTGCATGATATAACTGCGATTTTGGTGGACATGTTGAAACCTTGTATCCGGCTTTATTGTGTTCCAGAGAAATGGAGGGAGGTTATGTTGGTTTTTATACAGATAAAAGGTAAGTCCGTTCTTGCCTCTCCAAAGGACCACAGACCAATAAGCCTATCATTCTTTTTGTTGAAAGTTTTAAAGAGATAACTAATATAAGTACCTCCCGACGAACGAACACTGGAAGATCAGTTGAGATAGTCTCCAAGACGTGGTAGGCTTTGCAGAGCGCATTTAGCTGCCTTCCTGGATATAGAAAGGTCTTCCAACTGAATGGTGTGGAACTGAAGCTCTCAATGGAGACCATGCACCTAGATATCCCTGCCTATCAGAAGCGTAATTGGTCAAGAAACATCGAGGAGAAAAAACTACGTCTAACTTATTTTGCTAAAAAAAACTGTACCACACATCAAAAAATAACCTTTGAAATCGGCATGTCCAATTGTATAAAGAATTGGTGGTCATAGCTCAGGGTGGTGTAGCTCAAAGGACAGAATACACCCTCATAGTTGTACATACATTTTTTCTGTAGGTACACTGATCATATGGTATATGGACTATATCGCCCGATCTCTTCTGATACCCCCATTACAAAATAACCTATTTTAAAAAAATGACCCCCCACCCCACAGCACTTCTGAACGACAGGATTTTCGCATTTGATGAGTTTAATTATCTTGTAGCAGTAGGCAAACCGCCGCACCTATTCTTGAACAAATGACCGAAATCACCCATATAGTTCGACATGCTTATCCTTTTGTAATTGCTCTGAAGGCAGAAGAATTGTAAACGCTGAGAATTTTGTATAATTAGGTGAAAGCTTAGAAACCGGGAGGTTTCCCCACCCATTAAATTCAAAAATGCCTTTCGATCATACTATTTACTTTAGGGTTTTTGGGGTTGAACTTTCTAAAGAGTCCCAAGCCGCTATTACTGCCGATTTAAGCTCTGCAACGCTATTGTATTGCCTGTTGTTGGAGTACATTTTATGAACAAGTATGCCCCCCACATTTTCAATAGGGTTCATGTCATGGAAACATGTTGGCCCCTCTAAGTCTTCAACGAATTCTGACCGAACCCAACCTTTAGTTTCCTTACTGAAGTGAGTAGACGCAATCTTTTGCTGAGAAATGTTATTTATCTCCTGGTTTCGCTTCAAAAAGGGCAATAAATTAATTTCCAGTATGTCTCGTCGGAGTTCATACTCTTCGGGGGGGCAATGCGACAGCTTGGAAAGGCCAGTTCCAAAGTTAATTTTTTAGAGAATGTTGTTGTTGGATGTAAAAGTGTAGTTTCTGATTCTGTTTCGTCCCTCATATTCGGTTTTTGGATTATGACTAGGGTGTTCAAAACCGAAACCGAAAAACCGTAAACCGGTTTTTATATTTAAAACCGTATGCCGGTTTTTGCAAAAGTGCTATTTTCGAATAACCGGTTTAACCGAGTTTTTTACTTCGAGTACTCGGTTTTTTTAAATTGCTTTGTAACAACTCTAAAAACGGCTATTGAAAAAGTAAAAATTTTAAAATTGAATTTGAAATTAATTTAGAAAAAACTTTTTACACGTTTTTTAAGTGGATCAACAAGTCGAAGTGGATCTCGCCGACGATGATAGTGACGATGATGAATGCGGTGAAATAGAGGAAGTCGAAAAATCATGCGAGCTCATTCAGAACGTGTCTTAAATTATCGGCAAATTGTGGAAGCATGTTAATTCATTTAACAAGTCGAGCGAAAAACAAAGAAAATTGCAGAGCTATGTTTTCCAGGAGCACAATAAAGAACTAAGGCTCATTGTCGATGTGAAACACCGGTGGAGCTCCTTTTCTGCAATGATTGAACAGTTTCTAAGAATGAACCCATGTGTCATCAATGCGCTTACAAGAAATAACAATTTGAGAGATTTAAGTCCAGCGCTTCAGCCTTTAGCGCTCGCAATTAAAAGATTATCAAATGATTCAGCGACTCTAATCGACGCTGAAGGAGTATATGCGTTTATACTGAAACAGCTCAAATATATGGACTGCGCATATGCTCGGGAGCTGCGAGACAAAATCATAGCAAGATTTATGGAAAGAAGAATATAAACATTGAATAGCCTTATTATATATCTTAGCTTCGGAATATTTCCTACAAACTCATCCCGTGTAAAGTATTCTAAAAAGGCGGAAACGATGGAATATGTGAATGACCTTTTTAAAAGACTTTATCCTGCAATTTCCCTAACTACATTGGAGTCTAGTAACAGTTCGGATTGTGAGATGGAGGAATCCCCAAATGGTAGTCTTTGCAACGATTTAAACAGGACAATAAATAACATCCAAAATCCAGCAGAGAAAACCAATTGCAATGACACAAGCCTATATGATAATTTCCAAAAAAAACTACTTTACAAAATAAAATTAGAGATTCCAAAAATGTATTAAATAGTAAAAACACAAAATAAAACAACACATTTCTTATTTTTTGTAAATAAAAGTATTTTTTTAAACCAAATTATTTTTTTATTTTTATTTTTAACTTTTAGGAAAAAAAAAAAACGAAAAAACCCGGTTAAACCGGTTTTCTTTCAAATGCTGTATTCGAAATCTGAGTTTTCTAAAAAATCAATTTTTCGAATAACTCGAAAACCGGCTTTTTGAAAAAAAGGAGGTATTTGAACACTCTAATTATGACCCTTTAAGTACATCTGCATCGAAATATAGTGGTGCGTATTATTACCTTCTCTCCAGTGAATGGTGTTTATTTGTAAGTCAGTTTACCTAACTGAAATTTTTGTATTGGTTTTTATTCCTTCCTTATAACAGATTGTCTCTTGGTCCTCGAAAAAGGCATTTATTTTAGTAATGAGTCATCATTTGACTCAAATCGACTCATTTCTTTTGGGTGGTTACAGGAATATGTGACAGGCGGCAAATTTTGTTTTTGTTCCACAAAATTTGATTTTCTAATGCATACTCTAAACCAAAGACCTGTGATGTCATATGATTTTTAAAAATTTAAAAATTATATTTTAACCAACCTTTGATGCAAACGTGCCCAACAAATTAATTTATTTTCCATTTTAAATTTTGATATTCTTATTAAAATCACAACCATATATCCATGGACTAGCGAGAATAGCAGATATTGTCCAAGGGTAACTAGATTGCTCCCACAATTCGTCTGGATGTGCGAGTATATTAAGTAACACAATTTGGTAGGGGATCGTAGCATGGAGACGAAATGTCACCGTGTACTTTGTTTTATTCTCACCTAATTAGAAGTCCTAGCAGGAAAATATGGTGTTGCTTTGACACAACCGCTACACGAACGAACAAGTGTTGTCAGTGACATAGGTGCCACTGCTGCCATTGCGGTTGATGCTAATTTCATGATGTTAACTTAAATTGGTGTTTGAGCGAAATGTTGTAAATTTCGGAAAATATGTTAATCAAACAAATTTTGGTTAACCACATATGCTAAAAAAATGTTGTTATTTTTTTTTCCCTATGGAATAAGTAATGAGCATGTCAACTGCTTCAAAGGAAATAGAATGAAATGTATATAAATACTAGCTGGCCCGGCAGACTTCGTCCTGCCTCCAAATTATATTAAAAGATGTTGAGTGCAGTTGAAATCTAATAACGAATGGTATATTACTTAGCCTCTGAAATATTTAAATTTAAAGGGCGAGGTATTCCCGGACATATTCTGTACTTCATATAAATCTATATAAATCTAAGAGATTATATTTGTAAGAATTGCTAAAATGGTTCAGCAGTGTCGTCCAGGATATGATAAAAACTTACTTATTGATAGGCATATATTCTAAAACCACATTTATAAGCCGATTGACTGACATATAACTTTCTGCGTTGGTGTACTGGGTGATTGATACTTTAGGTGTTTGGTCTGAGCCATGATAGTACTTTGCCCCTTTTTATTCCAAGGAGTACCAATTTCCAAATATCCCTTCATTTGGCTCAACAACCCTATGAACCGTTTGGTCTGGGTGAGAGCAACAGTTGTACCCATTTTCGTGTTTGTCCCCTAAAATTTCGAAATGCGAAAAACCACTTTGTAAAGCTCTCTAATTTTATAGGAAGTGCACCAACAAAAATGTTCGCCATTCTACCTTAAGCCATTTTGCGGCCTGGGTGACCATCTACAGCCCATCCCTAACTTTCACTGAAATTTTGGGACAAATGGGGTCAACCGTTTTCACAATTAGTGGTGACATTAAAATGTACATCTTTCTTATATATATAGACTTCTGAATAACTATGATGTTAAAAAAAGGTGACTAAAAGAAATTCCAAGAATTACGTGTATCATAAGCTAAACACCGGTAACTGGTTTCAAACATACATTCAAAATTTTCTTATGCCAAAAAATCATATATTTTAAATTTGAGTAAAATCGGCAGTCGATATAAATTTTCGAAATAATTCAACCCCAGCCAAATCAACTGAGGGTCCATATATACAATAAAAAATTCTCATAAGAAAACATATATACATTCTAAATTTCAGTCAAATTGTTTAATTCGTTAAAATTATCATTATAATTCCACCCTAGCGACACCTACTGGGTCAATTTATAAAAAAAAAATGTTCTCAAGGTTCCACAAACATAAATACTAAATTTCAGTTAAATTGGTACATGCATTCAAATTTTCGATATAAATACACCCCAGCGCCATCTACCGGGTCCATTTGAACATACAATTGTTTCTCATGATTAAACAAACATACATTCTGAATTTCAGTTAAATTGGTCCATTCGTTCAAATTTTGATTATAAATCCACCCCAGCGCCACCTAGGGGTGTGAAAAATAGATGTTAGCCGATTCTCAGACCTACCCAATATGATTACCAAATTTCAGAGGAATCGGTCAAGCCGTTTCGGAGGAGTATGCAGACTAACATTGTGACACGAGAATTTTATATATAACACTGTAGGACAAATTTAAACTTTTGACCTCACCCATGAACAAACTGACCAGATTCTGAAAATATAGCTAAAATAAAAATATACGTGTCTCCCAGTTTTTCTAGATCAGCTCATTTAAGTTTTTTACGAGCAATTCAATTTTTAGAGCAAAGCTCCCATACAACGACTTGAAAGTGACTTCTTTCTGTACGCAGAAATCAGAGTTGTTAATAGATTTTGACGATTTTTTTTTTAATGTATTTCAAATGGCCTGGATGTAGTTCTGACCGATCCCAAATTTAAAGTTTGTCACAAATTAAATTTGTCACAAACAAATTGTCAACAGATTTTGATGATTTTTTTTTAAATATGTTTCAAATGGCCAGGGGCTGGTTCTAACAAAGTCCAAATTTATAATTTGTCAAAAATTAAAATTGTCACAAATTGTCAAAAATTAAAATTGTCACAATTTTTTTTAAATGTTTTTCAAATGGCTAGGAGCTGGTTCGGACTAGGAAAATGTGTTGACAAAATAAATTTGTGACAAAATTTGTGACTAATTTAATTTGGGACAAATTTTAAATTTTGCCTTCGTCAGAACCCGATCTTGGCCTTTTGAAAAACAATAAAAAAAAATTCATCAAAATCTGTTAACAACTCGCAGAGTTCTGCGAACAAGAAGAAGTCACTTTCAAGTCGTTGTATGGAAGCTTCGCTCCAAAAATTGAATTGCTCGTAAAAAACTTAAATGAGCTGATCTAGAAAAACTGGGAGATACGTATATTTTTATTTTAGCTATATTTTCAGAATCTGGTCAGTTTGATCATGGGTGAAAAATCGTGTCGTACAGTGTAAGATATATATGGAATACGTATGAAAAACTAGGTACAAAAATTAAAACACATTATGAAGTACATTCAGTAGTGAACAGATATATGCCGGTCAACATTTTGAGAGCATACTAAATTTGTTTGAACTTTTGCAAACATCTGACATTCTCTGTGGTAAAAGATAAGTTATCAATTTGAAATAAAATAATTTATATTTTATCATTGTATGTATCGACTTGTCGCCTAAGTAGTATATTAATAAAATTATTTTATTAATTTCGATACACCAACAATAAGGTAGCAGTATCTACCTATCATGATGTAAGTACCTGTAAGTTTTATTTCTTCAATGTAAAATTGACTTTTAATCTGCCTCTTTTATTAGAGAAAAGGCTACATACATACCAACCCAAGTGCAACAGAAATTGGTTTAGGTCTTAATTGGAACAAAGAATTGACGTAAGGATTTAAATAGCAAGACTAACCAGAAATGAATAAGAGAAAAGCGAGAGAAGTAATGCAAGTAAAATACGAATAGCAATAAAGCCACATCAACATATAGTAATCCTTTTCAAAAAACCACTAAGACCTAATTACTTAATTATATGCAATACTATCAATGCACGTAAGTTGTGGTTTCAATGTATGGATTTGTAATAATCTCTAAGGATATAAATTCATTATCTTCTACATTTGAGCAGGCACATACCACACACCTAGCGTTACTCCTGCTCTTATAATATATACCCATGGATAGTGTGTGTGTTGTTATAGTTGGAAAGAGTCGTTTATAACTTAATCAGTTTACAACATAAGTTTGATTAATATAGAAACCAGTACAGAAATTTCAGTCAGGTAAACTGACTGATAAATACCATCACCCAATATAAGATATTGTTGAAGTCTTGAGTTATTGAAATGAATAGATTTTTAATTAGAATAAAATTACTTATGTATATTTTTTCCCCTGCTTGTGGTGCAAAATCGTCCAAAACTTTACTTATTTGTGTAGGGGGTATAGGTTCCGGTTTGGAATTTATGTGAGAAATATTAATTTTTCAAAAAAAATAATTTTGATAGGGGGTCCCACAATAGGTGAACCGATACAGTCCTTTTTCATTCCTAACTCGAATTACGTACAACTTACGAATAATTTGACTGAATTCAGTGCACTTACAAAAAAAGATATGTATGTAAGACTATAGACTATATTTTCATTACCCCTTAAATGTCCGTTTGGAAGTTATGGGAGAATTATTAATTTTCCAAAAATAGGTAATTTTGTATGGGAGGTACCAGAAGGGGTGACCCGATATAGTCCATATTCACTCCTGATTCATATTTTCATAAGCGTACAAATTACTCATAATTTGACTGAATTCAGTGTACTTAGAATAAAGATATGTTTGTAATACTATGGGGGTGAGTTCGGTCATTTGTATGGGAGGTACCAGAAGGGGTGTGTCAAATAGTTAGGTTTTCTAGGGTTTTGCCTCTTATAATAACATAAATTAATCGACCAATTTTCATTACCCCCCAAGAGTCCGTTTGGAAGTTATAGGAGAAATATTAATTTTCCAAAAATAGGTAATTTTGTATGGGAGGTACCAGAAGGCGTGGACTGATATAGTCCATATTCATACCTGAGTCTAATTTTCATAAGCAAACATCATACGCAAAATTTGAGTGATCTCAGTTTACTTACAAAAAAGATATGTATGTAAAACTATAAGGGTCAATTCGGTCATTTGTATGGGAGGTACCAGAATGGGTTGGGCAACGCTTTCGGTTTTCTTAGAGTTTGTCTACTTTTGCAAGATAAATTAACTGACCAAATTCAAACATCCTCCGGTTGTCCGTTTGGAAGTTATAGAAGAAATATTAATTTTCCAAAAATAGGTAATTTTATATGGGAGGTACCAGAAGGGGTGACCCGATATAGTCCATATTGACTCCTGATTCATATTTTCATAAGCGTACAAATTACTCATAATTTGACTGAATTCAGTGTACTTAGAAAAAAGATATGTTTGTAATACTATGGGGGTGAGTTCGGTCATTTGTATGGGAGGTACCAGAAGGGGTGAGTCAAATAGTTAGGCTCTCTGAGGTTTCGCCTCCTATCACAACATTAATTTATCGACCAATGTTCATAACCCCCCAAGTGACTGTTTTGAAGTTATTGGAGAAATATATAATTTCCAAAAATAGGTCATTTTGTATGGGAGGTACCAGAAGGCGTGAACCGATATAGTCCATATTCATACCTGAGTCTAATATTTATAAGCAAACATCATACGCAAAATTTGAATGATCTAAGTTTACTTGCAAAAAAGATATGTATGTAAAACTATAGGGTCAATTCGGTCATTTGTATGGGAGGTACCAGAATGGGTGGGGCACAGGTTTCGGTTTTCTTAGGGTTTGTCTACTTTTGCAAGATAAATAAACTGACCAAATTCAAACATCCTCCGGTTGTCCGTTTGGAAGTTATGGAAGAAATATTAATTTTCCAAAAATAGGTAATTTTGTATGGGAGGTACCAGCAGGGGTGGGGCTATTCAGCCCATTTACAATCCCATAAGTTCGTTTTGAAAAATATTGATACTGGTAAATTTTCATACCGATCCGTTAAGGTTTACTCGAGTTATCCTGCTGACCAGCCATCCAGCCAGCCAGCCAGCCAGCCAGCCAGCCAGCCAGCCAGCCTGCCAGCCAGCCAGCCAGCCAGCCAGCCAGACAGACGGACATAGCTCATTCTTCTGAAAAAGTTCTGAAACGAATTTGGTCTTAAGATACTTGGGGTCTAACTCGTCTCCTTTAATGCGTTACACTTTTTTTCGTATCAAATGATATATACCCTCATCCCTAAGGGTGATGGTATAAATATGTGTATAATAGAAGAGACGTTATGTTCTAGATGCGGTGAGACCAAATTGCTGGACTGCTTAGTCAATTGAGCAATGTTTTAAGGATGCGCTGGTAGATATAACTCCCAGATCATCTGCCTATCTAATTGATCCATATAAACTTAATTTCCCTTTACACCCCATGAATGAGGGATAGCTTCTCGCGTTGTTGTGAATTAACACGCTTTCTATTTTTAGATTCACAACTAACGGCATTTACTTGTTTATCGACGAATGCAAACGTCACTGTTTGAGAAGCTCTTACTAGACACGCCGATTGACTTGACACTAATGCTGCGAAGTTGCTGTCGACAACATTCAAGGGGAGCCGACAATGAAAGAAAAATGTATGTATTTTTTTTTTCTTTTAAGATGACTGGAGCCTGGAGTTGAACCAGTGATCTCCCGCATGGTAGTCGCGTGTTCTAACCACTATGCCACGGCCGGTCCCGATCCCCATCCTCGAACCAATTACTTATTTTCATACTTATTGTTGGTATGTAGCAAAATTTGTCCCAAATAGTTTAGATGGATATTTTTTTAATCTATCGAAAAAAAAACTATAAAACCAGTACACCAATTTCTGTCAGGTGATCTGACTGATAAATGCCATCACACATACGTCATTCGGTCGTATGGCCAGACATGTCATGTAGTAAAACTGTAGAAAACGTTACAGACTACAAATGTAAAATGTTAAATTCAATATCCTGGGGCAATTTTTAAGGGGGTGCCGCCAAATGCCAAATGAGAATCTGTGAAAAATTCTCTAATTAATTCGCACAAAAGTCTCAAGAGAACTCTTAATTTAAATAGGTGGAGAAAGCTGGTTTCTTAGGTTTCACTTGTAAATACAAAATATGAAAAGAAAAATATTTTTAAGAAATTTCAGTAGGGGCACAACGTGTCCGATTTTACCTTAGTTTACGTTCTTCGCATTTTTTAGTTACAAGATAATTTAATTCAATTTAAATGTCTGCAGTTCGAAAGTTATGGGTGAAAATATGAAATTCCCAAAATAGGTTATTTTGTATGCGAGGTACGAAAAGGTGTCTGCCGATATAGTCCATATTCATTCCTGTATAATTCTGCCTATTTACAATCACATTACTTCATTTTGGAAAATATTAACTGTGGTAAATTTTTATACGGATCTGTTAAGGTTTGTTCTTGTTATCGAACCCACCACCCAACGAGACAGACGGAGATAGCTCAATCGTATTTAAAAGTCCTGAAACGAATTCGGTCTTAAGATACGTTGGGTCTAACTTGTCTCCTTTGATGTGTTACACTTTATCTCATATCAAATGATTTATATCATTATCCCTAAGGCTGATAGTATAAAAATTACTTTTTTCGTAGAATCAAAAACATTTTTGACTATTTTTCAAAAAAGAGCTCTTTTTTCTGCAAAGAAAGCTTTGGTCCTTAAGAGCTTTCTGTTCACTAAATGGGATGCGACTGGGATAAATGTTTGGAACTGTGTTGACCGCAATGAGGGCATTGCATTTGATGGTTGTTGTTTATTTATAGCATTAAATTGAGTGCGAGGAAATCTTGATGTTGTTATTGATATTATAAAATTGTTGTTGTTGTAGCCATGTAATTGTATATATTTTGTATTCGAATTTCTAATTGTATGTGTTGGGGTAGCTCGGTTCGTTCTCATATATTTACAAATGTAACCAGTACAGAAATTTCAGTCAGGTAAACTGACTGATAAATACCATCACCCAATATAAAATATTGTTAAAGTTGTGAGTTATTGAAATGAATAGATTTTTAATTAAAATAAAATTACTTATGTGCCGGATTGGAAGTTATGGGTGAAATATTAATTATTCAAAAATAGGTTATTTTGTTTGGGAGGTACTAGAAGGCGTGAATCGATCTAGCCCAAATTCATTCCTAATTCTAATTTTTATAAGCGATCATCATATGCAAAATTTGACTGAATTTAGTGAACTTATAAAAAAGATATGTAAGTAAGGCTATGAGGTTGAGTTCGGTCATTTGTATGGCAGGTACCGGAAGGGGGTGTCTGATAGATAGGTTTTCTGAGGTTTTGTCTACTATTACTAGATAAATAATCTGACCAAATTTAAATATCCTCCGATAGTCTGTTTGGCAGTTATGAAAGAAATATTAATTATCCAAAAATAGGTAATTTTGTATGGAAGGTACTAGAAGGGGTGGGGCTATTCTGCCCATTTACAATCCCATAAGTTCGTTTTGGAAATATCAATACTGGTAAATTTTCATACCGATCCGTAAAGATTTACTCAGGTTATCCTGCCCACCAGCCATCCAGCCAGACAGACGGACCTAGCTCAATCGTCTTAAAAAGTCGTGACACGAATTTGGTTTTAAGATACTTGGGGTCTAACTCGTCTCCTTTAATGCGTTACATTTTTATACCATCACCCTTAGGGATGAGGGTATATATCATTTGATACGAAAAAAAGTGTAACGAGATGAGTCAGACCCCAAGTATCTTAAGACCAAATTCGTTTCAGGACTTTTTAAGACGATTGAGCTATGTCCGTCTGTCTGACTGGCTGGATGGTTGGTCAGCAGGATAACTCGAGTAAACCTTAACGGATCGGTATGAAAACTTACCAGTATCAATATTTTTCAAAACGAACTTATGGGATTGTAAATGGGCTAAATAGCCCCACCCCTTCTGGTACCTCCCATACAAAATTACCTATTTTTGGAAAATTAATATTTCTTCCATAACTTCCAAACGGACAACCGGAGGATGTTTGAATTTGGTCAGTTTATTTATCTTGCAAAAGTAGACAAACCCCAAGAAAACCGAAACCTGTGCCCCACCCATTCTGGTACCTCCCATACAAATGACCGAATTGACCCTTATAGTTTTACATACATATCTGTTTTGCAAGTAAACTTAGATCACTCAAATTTTGCGTATGATGTTTGCTTATAAATATTAGACTCAGGTATGAATATGGACTATATCGGTTCACGCCTTCTGGTACCTCCCATACAAAATTACCTCTTTTTGGAAATTATATATCTCCAAGAACTTCAAAACAGTCACTTGGGGGGTTATGAACATTGGTCGATAAATTAATGTTGTGATAGGAGGCGAAACTTCAGAGAGCCTAACTATTTGACACACCCCTTCTGGTACCTCCCATACAAATGACCGAATTGACCCTTATAGTTTTACATACATATCTTTTTTGTAAGTAAACTGAGATCAATCAAATTTTGCGTATGATGGTTGCTTATGAAAATTAGACTCAGGTATGAATATGGACTATATTAGTTCACGCCTTCTGGTACCTCCAATACAAAATTACCTATTTTTGGAAAATTAATATTTCCCCCCATAAGTTCCAAACGGACACTTGGGGGGTAATGAAAATTGATCAGTAAATTTATCTTCTGATAGGAGGCAAAACCTCAGAAAACCTAACTATTTGACACACCCCTGTTGGTACCTCCCATACAAATGACCGAACTCATCCCCATAGTCTGACATACATATCTTTTTTGTAAGAACACTGAATTCAGTAAAATTTTGCGTAAGGTGTACGGTTATGAAGATTTGGATCAGGAATGAATATGGACTATATCGTATCACCCCTTCTGGTACCTCCCATACAAAATGACTTTGTTTGGAAAATTTATTTTTCTCCCATAACTTTTAAACCGGCACCTGGGGGGATAATCAAATTTGGTCAGTTAATTTATCTTGTAATAGGAGGCAAAGCCTCAGTAACCCTAAATGTTTGGCACACCCCTTCTGGTACCTCCCATATAAATGTATTGGATATTTCCCCTTTTACATACAAAAATTTACAAAAATGATTGTAAACCGGCACCTGGGGGGATAATCAAATTTGGTCAGTTAATTTATCTTGTAATAGGAGTCAAAGCCTCAGTAACCCTAAATGTTTGGCACACCCCTTCTGGTACCTCCCATATAAATGTATTGGATATTTCCCCTTTTACATACGTATCATTTTTGTATGTACACTAAATTCAGACAAATTTTGCCAAGATAAGCGATCATTGAACTTGACTTACGAAAAAAAATCAGACACGTTGTGCTGCCCCTAATTGTACCTTATGTACAAATAGGTCAAATTTTGTATGTTTTTGCTCTACATGCGGACAAAAAATAATACATAAGTGATTTTATTTTAAAAATCTATTAATTTCAATAACTCAAGACTTAAACAATATCTTATATCGGGTGATTGTATTTATCAGTCAGTATACCTGACGGAAATATCGGTACTGGTTTTCCTATCAAATGATATATACCCTCATCCCTAAGGGTGATGATATAACCAGTACAGAAATTTCAGTCAGGTAAACTGACTGATAAATACCATCACCCAATATAAGATTTTGTTGAAGTTTTGAGTTATTGAAATTAATAGATTTTTAATTAAAGTAAAATTACTTATGTATAATTTTTCCCTTGCTTGTGGTGCAAAATCGTCCAAAACTTTACTTATTTGTATAGGGGGTATAGGTGCCGGTTTGGAATTTATGTGAGAAATATTAATTTTTCAAAAAAAATCGTAATTTTGATAGGGGTACCAAAAGGGGTGAACCGATACAGTACTTATTCATTTCTGACTCAAATTTTCATAGGTACAACTGACGAAAAATTTGACTGAATTCAGTGCACTTACAAAAAAGATATGTATGTAAGACTATGGGGGTGAGTTTGGTGCTTTGTATGGGAGGTACCAGAAAGGGTGTGTCAAATAGTTAACTTTTCTGGAGTTTTGGCTCCTATAATAACATAAATTAATGGACCAATTTTCATTACCCCCAAAAGTCCGTTTGGAAGTTATAGAAGATATATTAATTTACCAAAAATATGTATTTTAGTATGGGAGGTACGAGAAGGCGTGAACCGATATAGAACCAGAATGCGTGAACCGATATAGTCCATATTCATACCTGAGTTTAATTATACCATCACCCTTAGGGATGAGGGTATATATCATTTGATACGAAAAAAAGTGTAACGCATTAAAGGAGACGAGTTAGACCCCAAGTATCTTAAGACCAAATTCGTTTCAGAACTTTTTAAGAAGAATGAGCTATGTCCGTCTGTCTGGCTGGCTGGCTGGCTGGCTGGCAGGCTGGCTGGCTGGCTGGCTGGCTGGCTGGCTGGCTGGCTGGCTGGCTGGATGGCTGGTCAGCAGGATAACTCGAGTAAACCTAAACGGATCGGTATGAAAATTTACCAGTATCAATATTTTTCAAAACGAACTTATGGGATTGTAAATGGGCTGAATAGCCCCACCCCTTCTGGTACCTCCCATACAAAATTACCTATTTTTGGAAAATAAATATTTCTTCCATAACTTCCAAATGGACAACCGGAGGATGTTTGAATTTAGTCAGTTTATTTATCTTGCAAAAGTAGACAAACCCTAAGAAAACCGAGACCTTTGCCCCACCCATTCTGGTACCTCCCATACAAATGACCGAATTGACCCTTATAGTTTTACATACATATCTTTTTTGCAAGTAAACGGAGATCACTCAAATTTTGCGTATGATGTTTGCTTATAAATATTAGACTCAGGTATGAATATGGACTATATCGGTTCACGCCTTCTGGTACCTCCCATACAAAATGACCTATTTTTGGATATTATATATTTCTCCAATAACTTCAAAACAGTCACTTGGGGGGTTATGAACATTGGTCGATAAATTAATGTTGTGATAGGAGGCGAAACCTCAGAGAGCCTAACTATTTGACACACCCCTTCTGGTACCTCCCATACAAATTACCGAATTGACCCTTATAGTTTTACATACATATATTTTTTGTAAGTAAACTGAGATTACTCAAATTTTGCGTATGATGTTTGCTTAAGAAAATTAGACTCAGGTATGAATATGGACTATATCAGTTCACGCCTTCTGGTACCTCCCATACAAAATTACCTATTTTTTGAAAATTAATATTTCTTCTATAACTTCCAAACGGACTCTTGGGGGGTAATGAAAATTGGTCGATTAATTTATGTTATTATAGGAGGCGAAACCCTAGAAAACCTAACTATTTGACGCACCCCTTCTGGTACCTCCCATACAAATGACCGAACTCACCCCCATAGTATTACAAACATATCTTTTTTCTAAGTACACTGAATTCAATTCAATAATTTGTACGCTTATGAAAATATGAATCAGGAGTGAATATGGACTATATCGGGCCACCCCTTCTGGTACCTCCCATACAAAATTACCTATTTTTGGAAAATTAATAATTCACCCATAACTTCCAAACGGGCATTTGAGGGGTAATGAAAATTAGTCGGTTAATTTATATTGTGATAGGAGGCGAAACCTCAGAAAAGCTATCTATTTGACACATCCCTTCTGGTACCTCCCACACAATGGACCGAACTCACCCCTACAGTCTTACATACATATCTTTTTTGTAAGTTCACTGAATTCAGTCAAATTATTCGTAAGTTGTATGTATGAAAATTTGGTACCCCCTATCAAAATAATTTTTTTTTGAAAAATTAATATTTCTCACATAAATTCTAAACCGTTACCTATACCCCCTACACAAATAAGTAAAGTTTTGGACGATTTTGCACCACAAGCAGGGGAAAAAATATACATAAGTAATTTTATTTTAATTAAAAATCTATTCATTTCAATAACTCAAGACTTCAACAATATCTTATATTGGGTGATGGTATTTATCAGTCAGTTTACCTGACTGAAATTTCTGTACTGGTTTTCATAAGCGAACATCATACTCAAAATTTGAGTGATCTCAGTTTACTTACAAAAAAGATATGTATGTAAAACTATAAGGGCCACTTCGGTCATTTGTATGGGAGGTACCAGAAGGGGTGTGGCAAAGGTTTCGGCTTTCTTAGGGTTTGTCTACTATTGCAAGATAAATAATCTGACCAAATTTAGATATCCCCCGATGGTCTGTTTGACAGTTATGGAAGAAATATTTGTTGCCGTGGAATCGAAATCCACGGATAATTTCCAGAAACAAAATCTTACAATCGACAGCAAACAATTTACTTTATTAAAAATCGATATTTTGTAGAGATTACAATTTTAGTCGATAATTGTAATTGCAAATGAGGCGAAAAAACGAACAGTTATAATGAACAAACAAAAAACGAAAAAGCAATGTTAATAGGGCTGTTTGACTTTTATATGAAAACGAGAGAGCTTTTAGAACAGTTATCTCTTTTCTATACATTGAATTAGGGATCGCAAAAATGATGATATTTGTTATTAGAGCAAATCGATAATAATAGTGATGATAACTACATTGCACAAAATCGCCTAATTGTAAACTGTTATAATATTTCATATATTTATGTTGTAGCTGAACAATATTAATTATCCAAAAATAGGTAATTTTGTATGGGAGGTACCAGAAGGGGTGGGTCTATTCTGCCCATTTACAATCCCATAAGTTCGCTTCAAAAAATATTAATACTGGTAAATTTTCATACCGATCCGTTAAGGTTTACTCGAGTTATCCTGCTGACCAGCCATCCAGCCAGCCAGACAGACGGACATAGTACATTCTTCTTAAAAAGTTCTGAAACGAATTTGGTCTTAAGATACTTGGGGTCTAACTCGTCTCCTTTAATGCGTTGCACTTTTTTTCGTATCAAATGATATATACCCTCATCCCTAAGGGTGATGATATAAAAAGAGCTACGTGGATTAAGTGCTGTGAGCTCATACTCGGTGTCTGTGATGCAGCCCGATTCAGAAGGGTTATGTCTAAGGATCCGAAAGGATTGGGCTTCATTCGTAGAACAGATGGATCATGGACCGAGTTTAGCATTGAAACACTGGAGTTCTTTATGTATACGCACCGTTTAAATGCAGATAGTGCGGTCGGTAGTATGAAACCACCCATATCTATCAACTCTATGGACTGGGATGTTGTGAAAAAATATGGCTATAAATACTTTTGAGCCCTACAAATCGCCTGGTCCGGATGGTATAATAGCTATCATAATGCATACCTCTGTGTATAATATAATTCCGATTTTGGTGGAGATTTACAGAGCTTGTATCAGGCCAGGGAAATATTTACATGTTTCCGAGGTACCTAAAGACATGCCCTACGCTTTCAAAAGATTGCAGTTTCCGATTCGGTCTGCCGCTTAAATATGAAAAATCCGTATCCGTACCACGGACAACTATATGTTGCTTATTCAGGTGTGGGTTAACCTTCAGACTTATGTGTATATGCACTAGATGTCAAATCTAGAAATATTGTATATTCTACAGCACTTGAATAAATTGGAAAAAAAATCAAAATTCTGTGTCATTAAAATTACAATTCAGGGGTAACGAAGCGCTAGTGAAATAATATTTATAAGAATATAAATGAAAATTGTAGTTTGAATGTTAACATATTTGCTACATCTAACGAAAAACTACCTCGACTTTAAAAACTACGGTTTTCAAATATAACTTCGTAGCTTTAATCCACGAAACGATATTGAAATACTCTCGGAAATCCATTACTTTCCCAACCATTATATACGAAATACACACAAATTATTACACTGTATCCTGCCATCTCACATTTGTTGGGCATCCAACCCAATTCTCTGAGCGACTTTCAGAATTCTCCTTGCGATACGCAGTATTTGCATCTTATAATTAAATTAAATTCAATGTAAATTTTACCATTGATGGCACTAAAAAAACTGCCTGTGAAATAATGTAAAAGAAAGATTCACGTAATTGTATTAAGGAAATCAAGACACGCAAAAGAGAAAATCAATTTTTTAAAGTAAATACATAAACAAACCAAACTCGATTCTTTGCGTTGTTCATTGTTGACGTTTTCCATACTTTACTGCCTTAAAGCTTTAGGGTAGTTTCGCCTTAGCCGCTGACAAAAGAGACATGAAGCAAAGCGAAATATTGCATTTAACTCAATTGTGTTTGTCAACAAAGTGAAATACAGACGCCGTATTTTACATTTGCATGCCTACAATGGAATTGTAACACAACTACCGCAATACACATGTAGTACTCGTTCATTCTCATTCATGCGAGAGCAATCAAATACTATGACATGTTTGTAGTTGCGTGTAAATGTTATCATAGATACGCGAGCTCCAGCATATGTGGACAGTTAAATCCTTGCCATGCTGGATTAAACGGCAAATCTGGTCAGGTATTTGCATGCGTATTCATATGTAGGTATATAAGGATTAATTTGTATTTATTTATCATGTTTCAATGTTTTTTTTTTCTTGTGGGCTTATATTCAATGATCCACAGATTGTTCTAAAACCATCTGAATGGAAATGAATTATTTTTTAACGTATAGCTTTTTTACAAAGCGGATTAAAAATATATAAATTAAATTGTTAATATTCAAATCGGCTTAAAGGTTTTTGAAATAAAAAACAAAACAGGTTTGGCGTTTGTTATCAAACTATAATGGGCATCAGTTGTTGAAGTATGTCCGTTCGTTTTATAGACAAATGTCTTTAATTAAAATAAATTTGAAATTGTCGATATTAAGCAGATACAATGTGTACGTTCGACGTAAAACCAGTGGATTTTATTTTTTATTAGCAGGAGAGTTAGGCATGTTGTTAAATAAGTTACGCCTATCATTTGGTAAAAAAAATCACAACAATGCCACTTTGCCGCCACATTCAAATTACTTCGATTAACTGTTAAAATAGAAAACATTCTTTAAATTACAGTTTACACATGTAAGTTCAACAAAAATTTGTCAATCGTTGTTCTTGGCACACAACGCAATTGGCAGGGAACTTTATGACCTTTCAATGACCATTCAGATTCAGATTATTATTTGGTAGGACCTTGTCAACTCTCCTTTATCTTTCTCTCGTAAAACGCTACAAGGTTAGGACTCACATAATTTTATGCTGGCTCCTTGTAACATTGTAACACCTTAACATAAACTCATTTCATCTTTACATATGACGCACTAGAATAGGCATTCCTATAAGCTGAATCAATCTAATACGAATTAACCGAATTATTTTAAAACAGTACAGAAATTTCAGTCAGGCGAACTGACTGATAAATACCAAAACTCATACGACTTTCGGTCGTGTGGCCAGACAAGATGTATAGTAAAACTATATAATAGGTTACAGTCCACATATGTTAAAGGGTAAAATCAATATCTCAAGCAATATGTTAATTTTGTATAGGGGTACGAAAGGTTCCCACTGAGAATAAAAAAAAAAAAATGTTATTGATTCGCACTAAAACCTCAAAAGAAATCGTATTTTCTTAAGTGAGGGGTAAACCCGGTTTCTTAGGTTCCACATGTAAATACAAAATGTTATTAACAAAATATTCTCAACGGGATGTAGGAGATCACAGTAGGGCCACAACGTTTCGATTTAAATACGAAAATCAACGTTCAATAAACGTTTACCTTCTGCACAATTTCCTAATTACAGTGTACTTGCAAAAAAGATAAACACTTACATAGAATTATAAGAGTAATTTCAGTAATTTCCCAGTAGGAAGTGTCTGCAAGACATCCTCAATGAAAGGTGCATGACCATAGTAAATCGTTGATGACAGGGGACCATCCATACAAATCGTCGACGAAATTTTCATACAAGTGTCCGCTTTGTCATGCACGACCTGATGAGCGACAATGTCAGTCAAATTTTCGTTGATGCATATTCAAGCGACCTGTCGCCCACACAATCATCCACGACATGATGGGTGACAATGTCGGTTAAATTGTCTTTGACAATCATGCACGACCTGATGGGTGATAATGTCGATCAAATTGTCGTTGAATCCTACGTTTGTCTTGAATTGTCATTCAATCCATATTAGTATGACTTGTTTATACATTGGTGCCATTCTTAGTGATGGATTTTTAGCTGTTTTTTTAGATTTTTATTAGTATCTCGAATTGTTAATACTTTTAGATAACTACTGACCTAGAGAGAAATGAAGGATATAAACTTTTATACGGCATTCACCTTTATTCGAGATTTCAAACTATAAAATCGCTTAATTTCACTCGTCCGTTTAATAATCAAACCAGTACAGAAATTTCATTCAGGTAAACTGACTGATAAATACCATTACCCAATATAATATAATATATAACTTGAGTTATTGAAATTAATAGATTTTTAATTAAAAATAAATTGCTTATACATATATTTTTTTCGCCTATTTCTAGAGCAAAACCGTGAAAAATTTGACTTATTTGTATGAGAGGTGCAATTAGGGGCAGCACAACGTGTCTTATTTTTTTCGTAAACAACGTTCAGTTAACGCTTTTCTTGGCGAAATTGGTCTGAATTTAGTGTACATACAAAAATGAAATGAATGTATAAGTGGCAATATCTGTTACTTATATGGGAGGTACCAGAAGGGGTGTGTTAAATAGTTAGGTTTTCTGAGGTTATGCCTCCTATTACAAGATAAATCTGATTGTCCCCCAGCTGCCGGTTTGGAAGTTATGGGGAAAATATTAATTTTCGAAAAATAGGTAATTTTGTATTAGAGATACCAGAAGGCGTGGACAGATGTAGTCCATATTCATTCCTAAGTCCAATTTTTATAACCGTACAACTTACCCAAAATTTGACTGAATTCAGTGTACTCCAAAATAAGACCATAGGGTGAGTTCGGTCATTTGTATGGGAGGTACAAGAAGGGGTGTGTCAAATAGTTAAGATTATAGGGTTTTGCCTCCTATCCCAAAATAAATTTATCGACTAATTTTAATTAGCCCCCAAGTGTCTGTTTGGAAGCTATGGGTGAAATATTCATTTTCCAAAAATCGGTAATTTTGTATGGGAGGTACCAGAAGGCGTGAACCGATATAGTCCATATTCATTCCTGAGTCCAATTTTGATAAGCAACATCATACACAAAATTTGAGTGAAGTCAGTTTACTTACAAAAATGATATGTATGTAAAACTATGAGGATCAATTAGGTCATTTGTATGGGAGGTACCAGAAGGGGTGTGGCAAAGGTTTCGGTTTTCAGAGGGTTTGTCTACTATTGCAAGATAAATAATCTGACCAATTTTAAATATCCGCCGGTCATCTGTTTGGAAGTTATGATAGAAATATTATTTATCCAAAAATAGGAAATCTTGTATGGGAGGTACCAATTCCATTAGTTTGTTTTGAAAAATATTAATACTGGTGAATTTTCATATTGATCCGTTAAGTTTTACTCGAGTTAACCTGCCCACCAGTCATCCAGACAGCCAGCTAGACAGGCGGACATAGCTCAATCGTCTTAAAAAGTCCTGAAACGAATTTGGTCTTAAGATACTTACTAGTCTCCTTTAATGCGTTACACTTTCTGTACCATCACCATTAGGGTTGAGGGTATATAATATTTGATACGAAAAATAAAGAGTAACGCATTAATGGAGACGAGTTAGACCCAAAGTATCTTAAGACCAACTTCGTTTCAGGAATTTTTAAGACGATTAAGATATGTCCGTCTGGCTGGCTGGCTGGATGGCTGATGGGCAGGATAACTCGAGTAAACCGTAACAGATCGGTATGAAAATTTACCAGTATTAATATTTTTCAAAACGAACTTATGGGATTGTGAATGAACTGAATAGCCTCACCCCTTGTGGTACCTCCTTTATAAAATTACCTATTTTTAGATAAGTTATATTTCTTTCATAACTTCCAAACGGATGAACGTAGGACATTTGAATTTGGTCAGTTTATTTATCTTGCAAAAGTATACAAACCCTTAGAAAACCGAAACCTTTGCCATACCCCTTCTGGTACCTCCCATACCAATGACCTAATTGACTCTCATAGTTTTACATACATATCTTTTTAATTAGTAAACTGAATTCACTCAAATTTTGAGTATGATGTTCGCTTATGAAATTGGGACTCAGGAATGAATATGGACTATATCGGTTCACGCCTTCTGGTAGTACCTCCCATTCAAAATTAACTATTTTTTGAAAATTAATATTTCTCCCATAACTTCTAAACGGACTCTTGGGGGGTAATACAAATTGTTCGATTAATTGATATTGATATAGGAATCAAACCCCAGAAAACCTAACTATTCGACACACCTTTCTGATACCTCCCATACAAATGACCGATCTCAACCCCACAGTCTTACATAGATATCTTTTTTGTAAGTACGTTGAATTCAGTAAAATTTTTCGTAAATTGTGGGTATGAAAATTTGAGTCAGGAATAAAAAAGACTGTATTGATTCACCCCTTTTGGTACCCCCTATCAAAATAACTTCTTTTTGTAAAATTAATATTTCTCACATAAATTCTAATCCGGTCCCTATACCTCCTACACAAATAAGTCAAGTTTTGAACGATTTTGCACCACAAGCAGGGGAAAAATTATACATAGTCTATAATATTTTAATATAAGCCTATTAATTTCAATAACTCAAGACTTCAACGATATCTTATATTGGGTGATGGTATTTATCAGTCAGTTTACCTTACTGAAATTTCTGTACTGGTTGTAACTAAAATCACTTCCTAACTTGCGCTGGGAAGCATGAAGGTTTCAGATAGAGATTTTTTTTTTGGTTATACATGAGCACAAACAGAAAACTTCAGATATATATTTTTTGAGACCTTATGCGTAATTCTGACTTCTCAACAAACTAAATGAGGTATTACAGAAGCAAACCTATGTATTGGTTAAGTTATTATGGTATATTGGACGGAATTCCAAACAATATCAAAAATATACCATTCTCTTCGTCTTGTTCTCCAAGCATCGGAAAGGTAGGTCAAAATTAGAGCCGGGGCCCATCGGTCTGAAGTTTTCGATAATTGTTCATACACTAAAAAAATATCTCTACCTGAAATCTTCATGCTTCTTAGCGCGAACTACGAATTGGTTTTAGACAAATACTTTCTTAGTGAAATTTTCGTAGAATTCATCGTAGATTTCGATTTCGAGTGTAAATCTAGCTGTCAGACTAATCAAGTGTGATAGACTTTCTTTTAGTATACTTTGGCAAATCACCATGCAATGACTACACAAGAACAGCGTTTACAAATCTTACAAATATATTTTCAAAATGCGCTTCTGTTGGCCATACTTATGGAGCCCTTTGTCAAGTTTACGGTGCACATAATCATCTATCTATCACATAATCATGAGCGGCTAATGGAAGCCATCGACGCTGTAAAAGTAAGTGCGAATTTATCGAACCGACGCGGTTCTCGGCAACTAGGTCTCTGCAAATCCTGAGGAGAGGTCTTGACCTACATCTATATAGGATCCAACTGGTGGAAGAACTAGTGGATCAAACAGTGCAACACACTTTTTCGGGGGTGAACCAAACCAATATCAAACGATAGCATTTGACCTCAGTAACAAAACCCTAAACTCCATTTTGCTCCACTACGTCACAATTTTTTTTTACAGTGGTTTGAAGTTCGATTAGTTTGGTCAAAGGTCGATTCAAAGAATATGAAAAATCATCTATAAAAATACTTTTAGGGTATTTCTTGGCTTCAGAGACCTATATTAAAACAATCAGGGGAATATTTTCTCCGAACATTTTAACCCTCTTCCTCCCACCCGTATGGGGCATTTTTGGCCCAATTTTGAAAAACTGTTTAAATGTCAACATGGAACGGAGGTCAAGGCTTTGAATCTTCGATAGAAATATCCTCCGGAAAATTTCACTAAAAGTCACCGGAGACAAATATCCTCTACGAGTCAAAGGTTTCAATATAAAATCAAAATGAAATGTTAATAGAACGTAAAAATGTCTATTTTTGAGCAAACAGTGCAACACACTTTTTCGGGAGTGAACCAAACAAATATCAAACAATAGCATTTAGCCTCAGTAACAAAAAGGTACACTACATTTTGCTCCACGTCACAATTTTTGTTTACAGTGGTTTAATGTTTGATTTTTTTGGTCAAAAGTTAAATAAAAGAAAATCATGTGTAAAAATAGATTTAGGTTAGTTCATGTCTTCAGAGACCTACATTAAAAAATTCTGGGGAATATTTCCTCGGAACATTTTAACCCTCTATCTGCCACCCATGCTGAACATTTTAAGAAATTTGACTTTTAACCTGTTTTTTTAAAATTCATCTTAAGATGTCCCATATGGGTGGGAGCTAAAGGGTTCAAATGTTCTCATGAAATATTCCCCAGAAAATTTTAATGTATGTCTCCGAAGAGATGAACTATCCCAGATATATATTTACACATAATTTTGCAAATTCGTTAGTTCGGCTTTTTACCAAAAAAAATCTAACTTCAAACCACTGTAAAAAAATTGTGACTCAGTTGAGCAAAAAGGAGTTTAGGGTTTTGTTACTGAGGTCAAATGCTACCGTTTGATATTAGTTTGGTTCACTCCCGAAGAAGCTTGTTGCAATTTTTGCTCCAAAGTAGCCTTGTTAACATTTAATTATTATTTTATTTTATAACCTTTGACTTGTAGAGGCTATTTGACTTCGGTGACTCTTAGTGAAATTTTCCGGAGATTTTTTCTATCGGAGATTCTAAGCCTTGACCTCCCTCCAAACTTGACATCTAAACAGTTTTTCAAAATTGAGCCAAAAATGTCCCACACGGGTGGCAGCTAGAGGGTTAAAATGTTCCGAGGAAATATTCCCCTGAATGTTTTAGTATAGGTCTCCGAAGACATGAAATACTCCAAATGTACTTTTATAGCCGATTTTTCATATTCTTTGAATCGACTTTTGACCAAAAAATTAAAACTTCAAATTACTGTAAAAATAAATTTGGGACGTAGTGGAGCAAAATGGAGTTTAGGGTTCTGTTACTGAGGTCAAATGCTATCGTTTGAAATTGGTTTGGTTCACCCCCGAGACAATGACCCTCAAGTTGTGCCATAGTGTCATCAATTGATTTTGTTATTTCTCATGTCATTGCAAATCATTGGGAGAATAAATGGTTCCAACACGACGGCGTAACAAGCCCTACAACGCGTGACACTATCGCTTTGTTAAGCCAAACGTTTGGTGACGGAATTATCTCAATAAATGGTAATACGAGTTCAATACAATGATAGTATTCGGGAAGATTCTTGATCCGTGGGAGAAGAAGACATGGCAAAAGATGGTTTTACACCCAACCCAATCGTGCCCAAATTCTGTATTCAGTAAAGCTATAACAGGATAAAGTTACGGAGAATAAATCTGGAAGCCTAAACACACCCCTTCTCGTACCTCCCATACAAATGTACCACTGCGTCCCGCCCACTTTCGAAATCGAGTAATAATATCAATAAAATAGAAAATTATTTATTTTGCTGAGGGTAAGGGTAAATGTAAGTCGGGTTGCCCGACTGAAACTTTCTAACTGGTTTTAATTGCAAATCGGTTAATTTCAATAACTCAAGACTTAAACAATATCTTTTATTGAGTGATGGTATTTATCCGTCAGTTTAACTGACTGAAATTTCTGTACTGGTTTAAATCCAAATATGTACATTCAATATAACAATTCCTATAATATCACTTTAAGATGTCCACCCCAATAAATATACAGTTTTATGCATAATCCACCAACAAACTTGTATTAAAGGTCAAATGTTAGATAATGTAAATTAAGTTCAATGCACAAAACGCCATGTGGAGCTTATGCTAATACATACCATCGGCCTACATTGTGACATTTCATGCCCCCAAAGAATAAGAGACGATATTAATCCCTATCCTCAAAATAAATGGATGTAAAGTAATTCATTGAAGTGGTTTTGGACGACAGATGTCTCGAAATGATTGTTCTCTTTAAGGGTGGTCAAAGAAAATATTTGTTTTAGATGACAAAAAAATGTTTAGTCTTATTGCGTCACTCATTGACCTTGTGAGGGTGTGAAGATTAAAGCCAAACTACTGCATTAATTTAAAGGCAGAAAAGAGGAGAAAATATTGTATGTCCACGAAATGAAAATAGGATTCTCAATTCTTAAGTTGAAACATGAAAGACAAAAATAAGACCTTTTTGGCATATGCCAAAAACATACCAATGTTATACATAAAAAAAAGAAGATGTGTTGTGTGTTTTCTAAATTTATATGTTTTAATATGATCAAAGTTGTTTAACAGCTTCATTATTGTCATAAAAGAAAAAATAATATTTATATTTGATTTAAAAAAGGAAAAAAACTATTACATCAACTAAATACAATAAACTATCGGAGAAAAAACTATTTGCATATGTTATATAAAATAACCATTATGAAAACAATACCATTGATTTGCAACATTTAATGACAACATTAATATCAAAGCATTAAGGGGATTTTGCTGTAAATGCCACACAATCCTAAAAAAAACATGTACTGCTATTAAACAAATTGTGTGAGTACATAGCTTATTAAACATACATATCTATATATATAAAAAATTGTTGCAAGTGTGTTGTGACTTCATAACTCACCAACGGCTGGACCGATTTGCATAAATTTTTTTGTATGCGTTTGGGTGGCGCCCCGGGTGGTTTATATTTTCAATTCGGTTCAATTGTACAAATGGGCGTGGCACCGCCCATACAACTTGAAAATCAAAAGGGCTGTATCTCATGAACTATCAGAGGTATGAAGATGAGATTTGGTATATATGTTGTTGGAGCAGTATTAATTACAGCCAAGGTGGGAGTGGGCGGTGCCACGCCCCCGTTTCAAAAATCGCTCTAACGCTTTTCTAATAGACCGATTGATACGAAAATTTTACCAAATGGTACCGTTGATCTGTTGATAGTCCCTGGCTATAATAGATTGTGATTGGATAAAGGGGCGTGGCACCGCTGATACAACTTGAAAATCAAAAGGCCTATATCTCATGAACTATCAGAGGTATGAAGAGGAAATTTGGTATATATGTTGTTGGAGCAGTATTAATAACAGCCAGCGTGGAAGTGGGGGTGTGCCACGCCCCCTTTTCAAAACCGCTCCGCAGGCTTTCCCAATAGACAGATTGATACGAAACGATACCAAGTGGTACTGTTGACCTGTAGATAGTCCCTGACTATATTTGGTTGTGATTGGATAAAGGGGCGTGGCACCTCCCACACAATTTTAGATGGGTATATCTTATGAACTACCAGAGGTTCAAATATGAAATTTGGTATATATGTTGTTGCAGCAGTATTAATTACTGCCAGGAAAGGCGGTGCCTCGCTCCTTTTTCAAAAATCTCTCTGACGGCTATTATAATAGACTGGTTTATAAGATAATTTTAGAAAGTAGTACTGATGACCTGTTCTTTGTCTCTGGCTGTACTGGCTGTAAAAGAGCTATATCTCATGAACTATCAGAGGTATGAAGATGTAATTTGTTACATATGTTATTGTTGCAGTATGAATTACAGTAAGAGTGGAAGTGGGCTGTTGCACACCCCTTTTAAAATAAGTAGTTATAACTGCCAAAATTCCACAGTATATTGCAGTTCACCTAGAGATATGAACAGTAAGCCGGGTCGATCTATATGGAGAAAAAAAAATATATGAATGTTACCGCCTTATATGAACAGTCTTATAAAAACAAATTCGGAGGTGCAAAATTTTTATTTTTGTGGGCGTGGCAAAAACGCCGGTTTTGACGTTTTGTCCATAACTTTGTTATTCGCTGTCCGATTTTTAATTTTTATATATCGTTGAAGATGGATTAATAAGAGCTTTGTTATTAATATAGTTACTTAAAACTATGACGTCATATTCCAGTGGTTCTCAACATTGTATCCTTAAAAACCCCCCTAATCATAAAATTTTCTGATGCAGATTTGAAGCCCTGTAGAAGCTATAAAATAATTGCGAAATAAACGTTACATTTTCTTCATAAACAAAAAAGTTATATTGATTTAACATTTTAGTACATATGATAGTTCGAAGTAGATTTGTATAAAAAGTTTTATTTGCTCAACCAAAGATTTCCTCATGATCCAATATGGCATTAAGCGTCATCATACTTAATTTACATTGGTCGCTGAAAAAATCTTTGGAAGTTCTTCAGTTAGATAGTATTCCGATTATTTGGTATTTTCGAATATTGATTTTTACTTGTTTGAACTTTATTTATTTTTCAATTGTACACGTTTTATAACAAACGAATGTAATAAAAATAAACAAATGTATATTTCGCATTATCACATGTACTGATTTTTTAAATCAATATAACTTTATTGTTTATGAATAAAAGTTAACGGTTTTTTCTAAAATCGTTAATAGTTTTTCAAGGCCTTCAAATCTACATCAAAAAATTATATGCTTAGGGGGGTTTTTAAGAATACAATGATGAGAACCGCTAGAAGATGGCGTCGTATTTAAAAATCTTTAACACACTAACAAAGCTGTGGCTAATACCTTTTCAACGATGCATAGATCTTGACAATCGGTATACAAATAACCATGTTATGGTAAAAACCCCGAATACGGCGTTTTTGCCGCGACCACAGAAAAATTTTTTTCGCTCCCCCGAAATTGTTTTTACCTTATTTTTAATATAAGGCGGTAACATTGACAACTTTTTTTTTCGACCCGGCTTAATGAACAGTAAGGTAGGATAGTTTTTTTATTCGCAAAAATTGTAACCAAGAAACTTTGTGTGTAATATCAATTCCTAGCTCGCGCTGGGAAAGCTTAATTTAGTGCAGATAACTTAAATTTTGATAGAAGTGTCTTAAATCTTAAGTCTGTACGCTTTCAATAATCATGGGGCAAAGAATTTCACTTCCAAAAGAAGCGCAAAACGAAGTAAATAAATGAAAAATCCTTTTATCTTAAAAAAAGTATCAGCTAGGATTTTGATTCATGTGGATTTTTAATGTACAATTGACACCCAACAAAACCCCATTTACCGTTTTTGTTGCCATTTTAGGTCAACCAATTCGTCATTCAGGCGAGTTGTGTGAAGTGAGATAGACTTTCATTGAGACTTTCTTTGAAAAATCACCATGTAAAGACTACACAAGAACAACGTTTACAAATCTTGCAAATTTATTTTCAAAATGCGCGTTCTGTTTGCCCTTTGTGAAGTTTATGGTACAAATATTCATCCATCTGAGCAGCTAATAGAAGCCATCAACGCTGTGGACGTAAGTGTGACAGGGGACTCGAATTTATCGAACCGACGCCGTTCTCAGCAACTCGATCTCTGCAAATGCTGAGGAAAGATCTTGGCCTATATTCATATAACTAACTGGTAGAAGAACTAAAACCAGTGGACGATCAATTGATTTTTTTTATTTATCATGTCAATGCACATTATGTGAAGGAGAAATGGTTCCAACACGACGGCGTAAAATGCCGTACAGCGCGTGTGATCATCACTTTGTAAAGCCAAACGTTGGTGACCGAATTATCTCATAGAATGGTAATACGAGTTCAATACAAAGATAGAATTCGGAAATATTCTTGATCCATGTGAGACGAAGATATGGCAAAAGAGGTTTTTATGGCTAAAGGCATAAAGCTTCAAACGAAATTTCCATTTTCGGTCAATAGGCGAAGGCATGTCAAAAGTGTTTTTACGCCCAAAGAGATAGTTAGTATACAGACGGTTACCGCTACTACATTGAATTTTGATCTTAAATGGAATGTCTGTTTCCGATTTGTAAAAGATATGACTTTGCTGATGAAATTTTTACTATCGTCATAGAGCCTATGATATTTAGAATTTAAAACAACAACACTTAATTTGTTAACATTCATGTTAAGGAGTTGCTTGAAATTAGTTACATAAGTTAATAAACTCAACATATCATTTTCGAGCTTAAGTACAGTTTTGGAAGTACTTTGTAGACCTAAATTTGAAATATATTACAAGTTAAAAAGCAATAGCGAAGCATTGCCGGGCCCACTAGTAAAGTATATAAAAATGGTGGCAAAAATGTATAGTAATTCATTGAGAACGGCTGGGCCGATTTTGCTAAATTTTTTTTTCATTTGTTCGTAATCGCCAGGACCAGGTTTATGTAAAAGACAATTTTATGAAAATCCTCCGGAAAAGTGGGGAAATTCAAAAAACCGAAAATTGCTGTTTGGTGTGGAATTATGTGTGCAATTGTTACGAATAGATTTTCGAATTTTTTCGACGAATTTTTCCATTGTACTGCATGGTTTGATGATGTTAAAGGACGAAAAGGTGGAAATTTCATTGGGATGCTTGGCAAATTTCGGGTTATTGAGAAATATATATGTATAAAAATTTGCTTGGCTAATGCCACCTATTAGACGATCAAACCTTGGATTACGTAAACGTTGTGCAATAATTAGTCAGACTATACACAGTTCATCCATGCCAAAGTGTATGGTTCTATCTTTGCTATCCTTTAAATCCTTGCGTACTGTGGATGGTGTTTTGTGCGTCGTACATTGTTTGCGATCATTGACCGGGTTTGACAGATGACATGTGCGTGCTCATGTGCGGCAATCAGCTGTCAAAATTGGGAATGCCAGCGCCAAATCGTTCGATGCAATATGCATTCGATCGCGAATTTTGACGAGAGCAAGACTATAATCGAGACGAACTGACCGAAGTAGTTCGAACAAATGTGCCGCTGTTAAATGCCGAGTACAAGAACATGTACTATTCGCTGATGAAGGATGTAGGAGGCATTTACTTTCTCGATGATCCCGGTGGGACAGGCAAGACCAAGGCAGTCGAACTGCAAATTCCGCTATGAAACTGACGATGAATCTTCTCTCGGTTGAAAAGAACCTCCCACTGTCTGCTAAATTGGCAACGGCCAACACGAGTTGATGTTTCCACTGAGTTGATATCGTTCCCTGCTAATTTTTGCGAGTTCACAACGTCGGAAGAGCAACTCATCACATTGCACAAAACTATAAAAATCTCGATTGGATTAATTAACGGGCAGTACTAGCAGCGAAGAATAAGGACATTGATGGCTTGAATTAAATTTTAGAAAGTCAAATCGCTGGAGAACGGCATTCGTACAAATCTGTTTACCGCGTGACCGACGAGGATGATGCGACCAACAATCGACCGAATTTTTCAACTCGATTAATGTACCGCATAATTTACAGATGAAGGTGGGATCGATCATAATCACATTGCGAATCTAAATCAACCGAAATTGTGCATTGGTACGCGTTTGTCCTCACAAGACAAATTAAACGACCAATTTTCATTGTCCAACAGGTAATGATATATACCCTCATCCCTAAGTGTGGTGGTATAACAATGGTATATAATCATTTACACCTCATAAATGCTGCCCGAACAAAAAAAACTTAATTTCCCTTTACACCCCATGAATGAGGTATGGGATAGCTTCTCGCGTTGTTGTGAATTAACACGCTATCTATTTTTAGATTCACAACTAACGGCACCTACTTGTTTATCGACGAATGCAAACGTCACTATTTTTTCCAAAAATAGGTAATTTTGTATGGGAGGTGCCAGATGGCGTGAACTGATATAGTCCAAATTTATACCTGAGTCTAATTTTCATAAGCAAACATCGTACGCAAAATTTGAGTGATCTCAGTTTACTTACAAAAAAGATATGTATGTAAAACTATAAGGGTCAATTCGGTCATTTGTATGGGAGGTACCAGAAGGGGTGTGTCAAATAGTTAGGCTCTCTGAGGTTTCGCCTCCTATCACAACATAAATTTATCGACCAATGTTCATAACCCCCCAAGTGACTGTTTTGAAGTTATTGGAGAAATATATAATTTCCAAAAATAGGTCATTTTGTATGGGAGGTACCAGAAGGCGTGAACCGATATAGTCCATATTCATGCCTGAGTCTAATATTTATAAGCAAACAAAAAGGACGAAAAGGGATAAAGCTTTTACTAAATGGCTAAAGGTATATTCTCAAAAATTGAAGTGAATACTTTAGTTGTGCAATGTGAAGTAACATTTCGAAATTGGTTCTTTAGTTGTAAAAATGCCGAAAAGGGATAAAACTGGTACCATCCCCAGACCAAACGACTAAAGCTGTAATCGTATATGGGCATGCTTCGTATAGAATAAGAGGGGGTACCAGTTCATTTTTGCTGTGCGATACGAATGTATCTTTTGAACTTCGTACTTTTAGGGATACAAAGGGACTAAAGCGGTGCAATCACTCAGACCAATGAGATAAAGCTACAATCACATATATGGATTTACCTGTATTTGCTGTAATTCATAAAAAGATTCATTGTAAGTACTAAGTACTGGTAAAGCAACGCGAGCCGGGAAAGCTAGTATTAACATATATTGATCGTTATATATTGGCACATGCATATATATTTGCAAAAAAAAAAATATTAAAAACCAGTACAGAAATTTCAGTCAGATAAAATGACTGATAAATACCATCACCCACCATAAGATATTGAAACTCACCGATTTGTAATTAAAACCAGTTAGAAAGTTTCAGTCGGGCAACCCGACTTTCATATACCCTTATCCTCAGTAAAACAAATAATTTTCTATTATTACTCGATTTCTAAAGTGGGCGGAGTGGTACATTTGCATGGGAGGTACGAGAAGGGGTGTGTCTAGGCTTCCAAATTTATTCTCTATAACTTTATCCTGTTATAGCTTCACTAAATACAGAATTTGGGCACGATTGCGTTGGGTGTATTGATATTATTACTCGATTTCTAAAGTGGGCGGAATGATGTATTTGTATGGGAGGTACCAGAAGGGGCGGGGCCATGTTGCCCATTTGCAATACCGTAAGTAGTTTTGACGAAATAATAATAACAGCCGGACAGCCAGACAGACAGACGGACAGACAGACAAACAGACGGACATGGCTCAAACGACTTAAAAAGTCATGAATTAAATTTGGTTCAAAGAAACCTAGGGTCTAAAGTGACTCCTTCTATGTGTTACACTTTTGGGTCGTATCAAATGATATATACCCTCATCCCTAAGGGTGATGGTATAATAAAACATTGTATGGGGACCACCTTATGGGTTAAAGATAGAAGATAAATATGTTCTGACTAACTGATCGGCTTACAGAGAATTATATTGGTGCACCTTTAGGGGGTCAAGATATGGGGTAGGTATGTTTTGGGAAAATGTTAGCAGGGAAAAATTAGTGGGGGTCTGTCATACACCCTATCTCTCTAGGAGCTACTTCTGGGCAGTTTCGGGGCTTTTAGTGGATTTTCAACTTCCCGACCAGCTGAGACCTTTAATTTTATGAGGTTATGAAATAAATTGAATGAGACAAAAATGGTGCAGGTACTGTGGGGGCAAACAAATACGCATCGTGGTCAAAGTTGGTGGGGAAGTTGAAAAATTTACAATTATTGTAAATATACCCTTTGAATTAATATTTATCCTTAAATTTAGTCGTAGGTATACTACAGCAGCTTAAGAATTTGTATTTCTCAATCAAAAGAGTACTTAAAAGACTCCCACATTACTGACCACTGGATTGTAATAAAAGGGTGTCAAATATTGTCTTAAAGCTTTTAGCGGTAGCTAAAAGGTTGACAACATGTAACCTCTCTGAGTGCCTGTACGAATAACATTTTGTGAAAAGGTCTGATAGTTTACATACACACTTGGGTAAAAACTTCACATGTCTGTATTTACATAGCACTTAATGTTACTTGTTTGTTTCTACTCTGGGTTACTAAAGGAGTAACTTAAATTGAGGTATAGGACAGAGATGCTATCTGACATCATTTTGGCTTGGAAGAAATTTTTTGTTATTTATAATTTTAAAAGACTATTGAACCTAGTTTGTATATGTGGGGGCAGAAGACTTCACGAAATAAATGTTTGAGTTTGTATATTTATTAAAAGGCATATGTAGTTTGCGGTCATTTGTCAGTATTAGGTCCTGCTTAGTAGTGGGTTACTAGTAACTCCAGTTGTATTTAGTGCTTTATTTTTACTTGAAACTTATTAAAAGTAATACGAAGAATCGTCACTTTATTTAAAAATATAGTGGAACTTAAACATCATTAAAACTACAATGACGACCCCATATATTTAATAATCTTCTTTATTCAAAATCATGTGTAACATTTGGGTCCAATATCAACTTATTGATATCACTAACACCCACACCCAGATACAAGTATGTACTTACAAATATATGTATTATTTATATACATGTATATCTGAATGCAAAATCATACACATCCCATAGAGAGTTTGGAGGTATGTTAGGAACCAGCCAGCTAAAAGCTGAGTGTTAAACATTCCTTATGACCCCTTGGTCAAGGGACTTTCCCACTCATACATACTTATACACAAAATAACAAAAACACATCTGACTGGAGATACCTCTGGGGAAATATTTGGCACAAATAGTGGGAAAAATGGAAATTTACGTTGAAAATTTCTAAGAAATGCCATAACTACACAAACAGAGCTAAGGCGGTAATAAAAGCAAAAAGTCTGCCGCTAAAGAAGACAAGCAGTAAAATATCTGCTATAGAAATATTTACTATGTTAACTGAAGACATATGCGTCCAGAGGATAAAAACCATTATTACTGTGTGTTCGGTGTGTGTTATGCGACGCCTTGGCGAAGTAGTGTTTAACAAAAGGAATGTCAAATACTGGAAAACGTCTTAGAAAAAAAAGCAATCTGCCTGAATTTGAAAGCATTGCAATCTGCAATATTTAAGTACAAAAAATCCCGAATTCTTAACAAAAGTTTAACGACTGTTTTAAATAATGATTTTAACAATTTTACCCACCACTTTACAACTTTGATCTTTATTTTACTTTGGTAGTTAGCAAATTCCGACTCTTTTGATGCAACACCTTTTATTAAAGGCCACATAGCGGCTTTAGCTGTTTCCCTTTATTATACATATTTCGAAGTTTTTTTTTCAACAGCTACTGCTTCTCCACCTTAATCTTTAGTTACTTACGTATGGATCACGATGACCTAGGGCAGGAATTTGCCGCGACTAGCTGTAGCTAACGAGCAGTGAGAAATTTATAATATTTAATAAATTGCGCTAGGCGCTTTTTAGATACAATAAGAAAAAGTGCCAACGCGCGTATTTAACAATGTTTATATCTAACGAAGGTCTTTGGGGAATTTAGAGGTTCACCAGTGGTATACAACTAATGAATTCTGCCAAAAGCTGTCCTTTCCACTTGGTTTAAAATGTTTCCCAATAACTAAACACTGACATTGGAGTTTTTCTTGTTCAATGGTTTCTAGTTGGTGTTTGTAATATAACTTTTTTTTCGTGGCACTTTTCGATGATTCAGGGAAAACTGTCAAAGAGGCCTTAAGCTGCATGTATTAACAAGGAACAGGGAATTGTAAGTCCCATCATCAGCACAATTGCTTGTTGGAGGTTTGTTGGTATCATTGTGTGTGTGAGAAATCCATGTAAAAACATTTTTAATTATATAAAAAGTCACAATGGCTTAGTTATTAGAAGTTTTCACAGAAATTAAACTCTGCAATCTATATAATCAAATATTTAGTGAAATGGAAATGAATATCATAAGTGTAATAGCTGTGATAACTGCAGTGTCTAAGGTATTTTGTTAGTATTTTTTAAGGGTTTTTTTATCAGTGTAGAACTGCCGTTAGGGATAACTGTAAAATTAGCTGTCATACTGGAGCATTCCATAAAAAAGTGGAACTCTGAACCGTTTTACAAATATGCATTTTTTTGTATATTATTGCACGTACATAGTGAGATTATGTTCTCATCTAAAACAATTTACAGAAGTTGTAGTGAGTATGTCTCATTTTTTGTAAATACCGTTATTTATTGAGAGTAACAACAAGTCGGATTTTTTCACTAGTCTTTACACTACTTTTTGCGAGGTCGCTGCCGCTATTGTTTATCAGATAGAAACTAGATTTCTGTTCTTAGTTATAGTGTATGGTCCGCTGTATTTAACTGCATACTTATTTTTTGGTTAAGTGTTTTTTTGATAGGAAATTAATCATAACGGAAAGGTAAGTTTCGATGTCCCATACGTGACGCTTAATTCCTTTTTCTATTAATAATTGTAAAACAAGTCGAGTATACAAATTGAATTTTTCTGTTAACAGCTAACTTTTAGCGGTCTAAAAACTGGTAAAACAATTTTGTTTGAAATCGCTTTGCTTACAATATATTCTTGGTGATAAAAAAGTGTCTGTACGTGACGCCGAAGAATAAGTTATCTGACATCTTCAACTTTTACTGGCGTTTGTAATAAACAAAGCCCTTTTTTGTACTGCAAATCTCAATAACGCAAAAATGAGCGACCAGCAACCATCAACCAGTGCTAGCCGCATGCGAAAATTTCGAGAAAAGCAAAAAGAGAAAGATCCTAACTTTACCGCTAATGAGACTAAAAGATTGCGTGAGCTTCGTAAACGAAAAGCAGAAAATCTTTCTGAAGGTGAGTTAAAAGCAATTTCACTTAAGGAAAGGGATAAGAAGAGATTGCAAAGGGCAAAAAAGCGGGTTGAACTTTAAAATCCTACTGATTCTCCTGTAAGTACTGAATCTCCGTACAAGTCGAAACAGACTTTATCTACTGCTGCAAGTTTTTACAAAGGCAATTGCCAAACATATATTATATGCTCAGATGCAAATTCGAAAGGCAAGGATACAGTTTTTGTTTTCATCAACAAGTTGTTTGACTTGATGCATAAAGAAAATGAAGACTTACCTTCAGCGGAAATTATTTGGAGTGACGGCCCTTCATCGGAATTTAAGAACCGTTAAATGGTTAAACTAACATCAATCTTGAGTGAAAAGTACAAAAGGCCCTTTTATTGAAAATATTTTGCAACATCGCATGGAAAAGGTGTGATAGACGGAGTTGGCGGAAATATCAAAAGACTGGTAAGAGAGAAAATGATGAGCCAAAATGAACATGTTGTTGTCCAATCAGCCAAGGACTTTTCTGATTTAGCTTCTCAATTAGTCACAAAAACCCGTGTGATTTATGTGCCATCCTCTGAAATTTATGAAAGGATTAAAAGTGCATCGCCATGGGACAATGCCAAAGCGATAACTGGAGTTTCCAACTTCCATTTTATTAAAACTGAGGAGAAAGTTGTGGAGTGCAGAAAACATTGCCTTTCCCAAGACAAAACTGTATTTACCTATTGATTTTTACATATAGTATAGATTTAAGTTGAACTATGTCCCGTACGTGACGCGACTTGTCTGTACGTGACAAATATAAAAAAATGTTTTTGAATTATAAATATGTGTTTTAATTAATATTTTTTTTCGCTAGTAGCAAGCTTGATTCTTAGTTATAATTTCCTTCGAAGACACTTTTTATGCACCTGTAATATATTCGCTGAAATCTGAATAAAACTATAACGATTTCGAATGTTGGTTGACTTGATGTGTCCCGTACGTGACGTGGGTTGTTTGCATTTTTCTTCAGTATGTCATGACTTTTTTTAAATGTTTCTTCGCACTTTTAAAGACTAGTATATAATCTATGGGACCGGCCGTGGCATAGTGGTTAGAACACGCGACTACCATGCGGGAGAACGCAGGTTCAAACCTGGCTCCAGTCATCTTAAAAAGAAAAAATAAATAAAAATTTTCTTTCATTGTCGGCTCCCCTCGAATGTTGTTTGACAGCAACTTCGCAGTATTAAGCGTCGATTCAATCGTCGTGTCTAGTAAGAGCTTCTCAAAACAGTGACGTTCGCATTCGTCGATAAATAAGTAGGTGCCGTTAGTTGTGAATCTAAAGATAGAAAGCGTGTTAATTCACAACAACGCGAGAAGCTATCCCATACCTTATTCATGGGGTGCAAAGGGAAATTAAGTAAGTATATAATCTATTAAATTAGAGAAAAAAAAGTATATATCTGATAAAACAATTAAGTGCTATATGTAATATAAACCGTAAAATTAGTTGAACTTGTCTGTACGTAACAGTGGAATGCACCTACTGATGAAAAGTTCCCTTTTTTACTCCCGCCCTAGGGATGAGGATATATATCATACTAGCTTTCCTGGGTTGCTTTGCTTCACCCGTACTCACAATGAATCCTCTTATGAATTTAAGCAATAGAGCGATAGTACAAGTTTTATTCCTTTTTCGGTTTTTTTATACCATCACACTTAGGGATGATGGTATATATCATTTGATACGATCCAAAAGTGTAACACATAGAAGGAGTCACTTCAGACCCTAGGTTTCTTAGAACCAAATTCGATTCATGACATTTTAAGTCATTTGAGCCATGTCCGTCTGTCTGTCTGTCTGCCTGTCTGGTGGCTGTCCGGCTGGTTCGCACGATAACTTTCGAAAGACGCAACCAAATGTCTTAAAATTTTTCACGAGTTAATATTTCCCCAAAACTACTTACGGTATTGCAAATGGGCTACATGGCTCCGTCCTTTCTGGTACCTCCCATACAAATACATCATTCCGCCCACTTTATAATATCAATACACCCAACGGGAAATGTACCACGCCGCCCACACGATCGTGCCCCAATTTTGTATTTTATTAAGTTTTAACAGGATAAAGTTTTGGAGAAAAAATTGGAAGTCTAGCGGCGCCCCTTATGGGACCTCCTATACAAATGTACCTTTCCGCCCACTTCAGAGATGGAGTAATAATATCAATACATCCAACGCTATCGTGCCCAAACTCTGTATTTAGTAAAGCTATAACAGGATAAAGTTTTGGAGGATAAACCTAGAAGTCTAGACACGCCCCTTCTAACCTACAAATTTACCACTCCACCCACTTTAGAAATCGAGTAATAATATCAATATAATAGCAATTTTTTTTATTTTTCTGAGGGTGATGGTATATGTAAGTCGGGTCGCCCGACTGAAACTTTCTTACTGGTTTTTAAACTAAAGAACGAATTTCGAAAAAATTACTTCACATCGCACAACACAAATATTCAGTTCAATTTTTGCGACTATACCTTTAGTCGTTTAATACCACTTTTATCCCTTTTCGGACTTTTTTACCCTTAAAAGGTAAGAATTTCGAAAACCCTCCTTGCTTCTTTCTAATTCCATAGGGAGCAAGCTACTATAAGTTATCATGATTATATCATTTGCCGTTTGCTCTGGGCGATAGTAACATTTTTATCCCTTTAATGAATTTTTGGCGATATGAAATAACTCCCAATGAAATAAGTCCCAATGAAATAAATCCCAATGAAATAAGTCCCAAAGAAAATGAAATAAGTTCCAAAAAAAATTATGAAATAAATCCCAAAGAAAATGAAATAATTTCCAAACAGAAAATGAAATAAGTCCCAAATTTGGGATTTGTTTTAAATTGAAATAAATTCAACACCAAAAATATGAAATAAATCCCAAATTTATAAATACATATTACTTAGTAAAATATATAGCATATTTACTGAGTGTAGTCATTGATATCTTCGTGTCATATGTAGTCATTAATACCATTTTCGGCCTAATCTGCAATAATATCTTATTGCAATTATAACAAACATTCTTCAGATTTTTTTATTTTTGAACTTTGATTTGCTCAGGTTTAAATAATTATTCACAATTGTTTAATAATTATACCATCACCCTTAGGGATGAAGGTATATATCATTTGATACGAGCCAAAAGTGTAACACATAGAAGGAGTGACTTTAGACAATAGGTTTCTTTGAACCAAATTCGATTCATGACTTTTTAAGTCGTTTGAGCCATGTCCGTCTGTCTGTCTGTCTGTCTGTCTGTCTGTCTGTCGGGTGGCTGTCCGGCTGGTTCGCACGATAACTTTCGAAAGACGCAACCAAATCTTTTGAAATTTTGCACGAGTTATTATTTTCTTTAAACTACTTACGGTATTGCAAATGGGCTACATGGCCCCGCCCCTTCTGGTACCTCCCATACAAATACATCATTCCGCCCACTTTATAAATCGAGTAATAATATCAATACACCCTACGGGATTGTCCCCAAATTCGGTATTTAGTAAAGCTATAAGAGGATAAAGTTTTGGAAAAAATTTTGAAAGCCTAGCCACGCCCATTCTGGTACCTCCCATGCAAATCTACCTTTCCGCCCACTATAGAGATGGTGAAAAAATATCAATAAATTAAACGTGATCGGAACCAAATTCTCTTTTTAGTAAAGCTATAACAGGATAAAGTTTTGGAGAAAAAAATTGGAAGTCTGTCCACGCCCCATCTGGTACCTCCCATACACATCTGGTACC
This sequence comes from Muscina levida, assembly GCA_964034835.1. Taxonomy (NCBI): domain Eukaryota; kingdom Metazoa; phylum Arthropoda; class Insecta; order Diptera; family Muscidae; genus Muscina; species Muscina levida. The sequence goes on along the minus strand of OZ035883.1, from coordinate 116,069,771 downwards.
GCCCACTTTAGAAATCGATTAATATTATTAAAAGACCTAACGCTATCGTGACCAAATTCTGTATTTGGTAAAGTTTAAGCAGGATAAAGTTTTGGAGAAAAAATCTGGAAGTCTAGACACGCCCCTTTTGTACCTCCCATACAAATGTTCCACTGCGCCCACTTTAGAAATAAGGTAATAATATCAATACACTCGACACGCTCGTGCTCAAATTCTGTATTTTGTTATGTTATAACAGGACAAAGTTTTGGAGAAAAAATTGGAAGTCTAGCGACGCCCCTTATAGTACCTCCCATACAAATGTACCTTTCCGCCCACTTTAGGGATGTAGTAATAATATCAGTACAGCCAACGCAATCGTGCTCAAATTCTGTAATTAGTAAAGCTATAACAGGATAAAGTTATGGAGAATAAATCTGGAAGCCTAACCACACCCCTTCTCGTACCTCCCATACAAATGTACCACTCCGCCCACTTTCGAAATCGAGTAATAATATCAATATAATAGAAAATTATTTATTTTACTGAGGGTAAGGGTAAATGTAAGTCGGGCTGCCGGACTGAAACTTTCTAACTGATTTTAATTACAAATCGTTTAATTTCAATAACTCAAGACTTAAACAATATCTTATATTGGGTGATGGTATTTGTCAGTCAGTTTAACTGACTGAAATTTCTGTACTGGTTTTTTTCCGTAAAACTCAAATTAAACTCAGTGTTATATATTTTTCGCTAATAAAGTAAATCCCAAAAATTACCAATATAGAATGAAATAAAACCCCAAAAAATTGTTTGGGACTTATTTCATTTCAATTTTTTTGGGAATTAAAATTTGATGAAATAAATCCCAAACAATAAATGAAATAAATTCCAAAAAATATGAAATAAACCCCAAAAATTTGGAAGTTATTTCACATGAAATAAATCCCAAAATATATGGGAATTTTTTGGGACTTATTTCATTTTTTTTTGGGACTTATTTCATTGGGAGTTACTTCATAGAGCCGAATTTTTTACCCAGAAATATCAGATTTCAAAAAAACATCCAATCCAATTTGATAGTGAGTATGGGCTCCACGAAAAGCCCCCCAATGAAATAACGCCCAGGAAATAACCCCCAATGAAATAAACCCCAAAAAATTGGAAATAACACTCAAAAACAGTGAATGAAATAACACCCAAAAATAAATGAAATTAACCCCAAAGCGAAAACGAAACAACTCCCAATATTTGGGAGTAATTTCATATAAAATAACACCCAATGATAAAAATGAAATAACCCCCAATGAAATAAACCCCATCAGCAACAAAAATTAAATTATGCCCAAAATTCAAAAAATTATTTCATGAAGTCAATATGGCCCAACAGCAAAGTCGCAAAATTATTGAAATGAATCGTGTGGACCGTAGATTGTTGTAGCCCTGCTCTATATTTGCAGTTCGAAAGACAATTTGCCTTTTACGGTTGGCCTTTACACAACCACCTTCAATGTTCACAAGCAAATCAAACTCTCTGCTTTTATTGAATTCTTACTTTTGAAGAACTCTTACAAATTTAAAAAAATTCGATTCTTAGTTTGAACTAATCGAATTCTCAAAATGAAAAAATACTCGGTGCATTTTGTTGATTTTCTATCCGTCAATATGAACACAAATGGAAATATCTGTAAACTTTCAAAATATATTGTAATATATTCACAGGCTAAAAGTTTTCTTGTAAAAGGCCTGTTTTTTATAATTATATAATTATAACCTCAAAAAGCAACAGCTTTAAAAATGAAATAACCCCTGAATAAACCAGTACAGAAATTTCAGTCAGTTAAACTGACTGACAAATACCATCACCCAATATAAGATATTGTTTAAGTCTTGAGTTATTGAAATTAACCGATTTGTAATTAAAATCAGTTAGAAAGTTTCAGTCCGGCAGCCCGACTTACATTTACCCTTACCCTCAGTAAAATAAATAATTTTCTATTATATTGATATTATTACTCGATTTCGAAAGTGGGCGGAGTGGTACATTTGTATGGGAGGTACGAGAAGGGGTGTGGTTAGGCTTCCAGATTTATTCTCCATAACTTTATCCTGTTATAGCTTTACTAATTACAGAATTTGAGCACGATTGCGTTGGCTGTACTGATATTATTACTACATCCCTAAAGTGGGCGGAAAGGTACATTTGTATGGGAGGTACTATAAGGGGCGTCGCTAGACTTCCAATTTTTTCTCCAAAACTTTGTCCTGTTATAACATAACAAAATACAGAATTTGAGCACGAGCGTGTCGAGTGTATTGATATTATTACCTTATTTCTAAAGTGGGCGCAGTGGAACATTTGTATGGGAGGTACAAAAGGGGCGTGTCTAGACTTCCAGATTTTTTCTCCAAAACTTTATCCTGCTTAAACTTTACCAAATACAGAATTTGGTCACGATAGCGTTAGGTCTTTTAATAATATTAATCGATTTCTAAAGTGGGCGGTACCAGATGTGTATGGGAGGTACCAGATGGGGCGTGGACAGACTTCCAATTTTTTTCTCCAAAACTTTATCCTGTTATAGCTTTACTAAAAAGAGAATTTGGTTCCGATCACGTTTAATTTATTGATATTTTTTCACCATCTCTATAGTGGGCGGAAAGGTAGATTTGCATGGGAGGTACCAGAATGGGCGTGGCTAGGCTTTCAAAATTTTTTCCAAAACTTTATCCTCTTATAGCTTTACTAAATACCGAATTTGGGGACGATCCCGTAGGGTGTATTGATATTATTACTCGATTTATAAAGTGGGCGGAATGATGTATTTGTATGGGAGGTACCAGAAGGGGCGGGGCCATGTAGCCCATTTGCAATACCGTAAGTAGTTTTAAGAAAATAATAACTCGTGCAAAATTTCAAAAGATTTGGTTGCGTCTTTCGAAAGTTATCGTGCGAACCAGCCGGACAGCCTCCCGACAGACAGACAGACAGACAGACAGACAGACAGACAGACGGACATGGCTCAAACGACTTAAAAAGTCATGAATCGAATTTGGTTCAAAGAAACCTATTGTCTAAAGTCACTCCTTCTATGTGTTACACTTTTGGCTCGTATCAAATGATATATACCTTCATCCCTAAGGGTGATGGTATAAAAATGAAATTACACCCAAATTATTCATGATATGAAACAAGCCCCAAATTTAAAAAATTGGTTGGGTGTTATTTCATTGGAGATTATTTCATAATTTGAAAACCCCAAATGAGAAATGAAATAATTTCCAAAGAAAAATGAAGAACGGCCCAAAAAAATTAGGAGTTATTTCATATGAAATAACATCCAAAAATGTATGAAAAAAATTTGGGGAATATTTCATTTCTCGTTTGGGCGTTATTTCATTGGGGGGCTTTTCGTGGAGCCGTGAGTATGCCCGTGTCAATTTTTGCGATTATACCTGATTGGTCTGGATCATGGTATAACTTTTATCCCTTATTGGTAATTTTTAGCCCTAAAAGTACGAATTTCCAAAAATTCATTCTTAGCTAATGTTTACTCGAAAGAGAAACAGCCATCCAAATTTCATTATTCTTTTTACAGCCAGTAAGCAATTTTAAATATATAGATTATGAAAATGTTATTAAAATCGTCCAATTAATATGACCGACATGAGAATTTTTTAAAAAGGGGCGTGGCACCTCCCATTTCATGGCGAGACGTTATCCCCTATGTACCATTTACATATGTAAGAAATGTTATCTTCATACCTTACATATCTCGAGAAATATGACCGATTAAAATTTCGGTTGTTTGGGCGGTGCCACGCCCCACTGTCTAACTTTGTCTTCATGTAGCCTGTGATAGAGGACCCTTGGACAGTATCAAACAAAGAAAAAATAATTTCAATCGGTCTATTTATTTGGCCCATATAAAGATTTTCTAAAAGTGGCGTGGCATCGCCCACGTTTCACAAACAAAGTATTTTTTTATACGGCCAATATACGTACCAAATCTCGACTTCGAACCTATAAAGCTGTACAAGATACAGTCATTTCAAAATTCAAGTTGTTTGGGGAGGTGCCCCGCCCATTTTACCCCCTAGCAGTCCGTATATTCAGAAATCCCTTCTTAAAGGAAAAGGAATCTACATTAGCTTAAGCCGTTTAGGGAGTGATCAGTCAGTCACCCAAGCCTTTTATATATATAGATGATACGAGAATAAGTATATAAATTTCAGTCAGTTAAACTAGCCAGACGAGTCGTATAGTAAAACTGTAGAAAAGGTTGCAGCCCACAAATGAAAAATGTTAAATTCAATATGTCTGGGCATATGGTACTTTTTTTATGGAAGTACCGAAAGGGGTCCAACTGGGAATCAAAGAAAAATTGTCTAATTAATTCAAACAAAAATCTCAAAGGAAATCATAATTTGTAATGGGTGAGGCAAACCCGGTTTCTTAGGTTTCACTAGTAAATACAAAATATTAAAAGTAACATATTCTCAATGGCGTATAGGAGATGCCAGTATGGGCACAACGTGTCCGATTTTAATTCAAAAATCAATGTTCAATAAACGTTTACGTTCAGCACAATTTTTATGACCACTGTACTTACAAAAAAGATATACAAGCAGAACTATGACTTATTTCAAGATGCTTACAAAAACAGTAAGAAAGTTTCAGTCGGGCAACCCGACTTACATATACCCTCACGCCCAGTAAAGCATAAAATTTTCAATTATATTAATAATATTACTCGATTTCTAAAGTTGTCGGAGTGGTACATTTGTATGGGAGGTACAAGAAGGGGCGTGGCTAGACTTCCAGATTTTTTTCTCCAAAACTTTGTCCTGTTATAGTTCCACAAAATACAGAATTTGGGCACGATCATGTCGAGTGTATTGATATTATTACTCCAACTCCAAAGTGAGCGGTGTGGTACATTTGCATGAGGGTACTAGACTTCCAGATTTTTTTCTCCAAAACTTTGTCCTGTTATAGCTTTACTAAATACAGAATTTGGGCACGATCGCGTTGGGTGTATTTATATTATTACTCCATCTCTAAAGTAGGCGGAATGGTACATATGTATTGGAGGTACCATAAGGGGCGTCGCTAGACTTCCAGATTTTTCTCCAAAACTTTATCCTGCTTGAACTTTACTAAATACAGAATTTGGTCACGATCGCGGTAGTTCTAATAATAATATTAATCGATTTCTAAAGTGGGCGGTACCAGATGTGTGTGGGAGGTACCAGATGGGGCGTTGGTAGACTTCAGTTTTTTTCTCAAAAAATGTATCCTGCTATAGCTTTACTAAATTAAGAATTAGGGAACGAGCGCGATGGATTTATTGATATTATTACTCCATATCTAAAGTGGGCGGAAAGGTGAATATGTATGGGAGGTACCAGAAGGGGCGTGGCTAGACTTCAAATTTTTTTTCCAAAACTTTATCCTGTAATAGCTTTACTAAGTACAGAATTTGGGTACGATTCCGTTGGGTGTATTGATATTATAACTCGATTTCTAAAGTGGGCGGAATGATGTATTTGTATGGGAAGTACCAGAAGGGGCGGTACATGGCTCCCATTTGCAATACCGTAAATAGTTTTGGGGAAATATTAACTCAAGACATTTGGTTGCGTCTTTCGAAAGTTATCGTGCGAACCAGCCGGACAGGCACCAGACAGACGGACATGGCTCAAATGACTTAAAAAGCAATGAATCGAATTTGGTTCTAAGAAACCTAGGGTCTGAAGTGACTCCTTCTATGTTTTACACTTTTGGGTCGTATCAAATGATATATACCCTCATCCCTAAGGGTGATGGTATGCAAATATACGCCCCATTGTCTTACATTTTTTTTTCATGAAGCCTATGACAGAAGACCTATGGACAATATCAAACAAAGATAATATAATTTCAATCGGTCTATTTTTTTTTAGCCCACTTTCCACAAACAACGTATTTTTTTTTATACGACCAATGTACGTACTAAATCTCGACTTCGAACCTATAAAGGTTTACAAGATACAGCAATTTCAAAATTGCAGTTGTATGGGACTTTAGTGTTCTTACAAAAAAGATATACAAGTAGAACTATGACTTATTTCAAGATGCTTACAAAAAAATTGTGTATGGGAGGAACCATAAGGGGCGTGTCTCTACTATTATGTATAAGATATTTAAACTGACCAAATTTAAATATCCTCCAGTTGTCCATTTGGAAGTTGTGGATGAAATATAAATTATAGAAAAATAGGTTATTTTGTATGGGAGGTACCAACAGGAGTGGGGCTATTCTGCCTATTTAGACTCCTGCTACTTCATTATGGAATATAGTATAGTATAAAAATATATAATATAGCAATTTTATACTATGAAATCGTTTGTCCGTCTGCTGGAAATACCCATATTATACCACAAAGTCATGTGACAATATTCCTGCCATCCATAAATTTAACTGCGCAAATAAAGAAATGTTTTTTAAAATTCACAAATATTCCTACTATCCCACATTACAAAGGAAAACCTTTGCACATTATTTTTAAATTTCATTACATTTTATACATATTGCCCTTCACACACCTTCCAGATCTTATGTTCCACTTTTGTGACCTAATGCTCTACTGGCACTCTACGTTGCATAACATTATAATACTGCCCGCAAAGATATTTCACGCTTACATTTATATTTCATTCTTATGTATTTAATTAAAAATTTACAATAAATCACAATCCTACTGGCATTCTGTGAATTGCATGTTGCGCTTGCAATTATGCGCATCTTGACTCAAGGGAATTTTTTTAATTAATGAAAATGATACCCACCAACTTATTAAGTAAATAAGATGGATTTTTTCTTAAGATATTCTCTACACTCTGTGCAGTCTTTTCAAGAGTTGAAGTGTAGTTTTGCAGTTCTTCACCTCGTGAATGTAATGGTCATCTGGACTGTAAGCATAAAAAGGACAACAGAGCTGCTGATTTGCAAGTAAAGAATGTAAAGTTTAATTGCAAGATGAACAGAAAAGTTAATAAGTAAATAAATAAAAAGAAAGTGCACTTCATGGGGTTTTCATTTCAGTTAAAATTATTGTAATATTCAAGTTTTTTGTCTAGATTAAATCTAAGACCACACACTACTTTTATTACGTTGCATTGTCCTTAGACGCTACACTCTCTCATACATTTGTTTGTTTCCCGCAATTAAGGGATCGGGGAAAACCTTTTCAGAGAAAGAGAAGCAGACCGCCAACTGACAGAAAGCATTAAGACCGGATGTTAATGCGTAAGCAGAATGGTTAGGCTATGTAAGCATAAAGTGCATTGTGTGATAATTTATGGGTTACCATATAGTCTCTAATGGGTTGCCACAAATGCTGTAATTTGTAAGCTACTTCCAAAAAAAAAAATTTATTGAATAAACCGCAGATATCCGAAAAATAATTTTTAAGTATTATTTTAATCGTTGAATATTATTTGATTTTGGGGTTAAGTTATAGCAATGTCCTTCACGATTAATGATACTGTTTTATTCTCAAATATTTCTATATAAAGAGCGCCTTTTTTGGAGGCGCTTTTTTCTGAGAATGTGTACAATAATTTTATCTTTAAATTAAAAAAAATCAGTTTCTTCAGATTTAAACATAATATTATGCAAAAAAAGTTAATTTTTAGCAAAAAAAGCCAATTCACCCAACCTTATCCGTATCATTAAATTTACCTTGCAATCTAAAATTCCTAAAACCATATTTCAAAAACTGCACCACATATTGCTCAATCCTGTACAAAAATTAATCACAACACAATTTTAGTAACACATATTTTAGCCGATTTGTTATTTTCTCAATAGTACGCACTTTGACGAATGAAAAACTTCTACATATTTCTTTGGAACTGACGCAAATGCTTGCCGGCCGACAACGCAGATTTATATGTGTCCCCATTCTAACCATATTTCAGAGGATTTTCATCTGTCGCTACTTTTCCCAGTAGATTAGTTGTTTGACGGTTGTCAAATAATTCTAATTAACATAGAAATTTTGGTTGAAGCTTCAGCCGAACTTATCATCTATCAGACACATTGTGGTTTTATTTAGCGCTCATTAGTCCCGTTAATATTTGATTGAGTGTCTAGTCACAGGCAAATTAGATAAATCTCTGGTGGTCTGTGGCATGAAAAGCATCAATTAATTGGAAAAATATTTAACGCTCCGCTATACATTAAAATCAGCTCACCAAAGTTGTTTGGAGGGGAATCAAATTTCATTTGCATAAATAACAATTTGTTAACTCGCAAAGGGACCCCTTTTAGTGCTGTCATCGTAACAAGAGTCCTTTGGCTGTTTGGCTTTACCAAATTAATTAATGCTCCATAAATGTTAATATATTTAAATAATGGTGGTTAAATAGAATATTTGATATGATAATTACTAAGTTATCAGTATGTTATTATGCAAATTTATTTCAACGCTGAAAATTTAACTCTGTAAGTTGAACGATTTACATGAGCCGATGTTTAAGGAAAGACTCACAGTTAAGCAAGAATATGTTGCCCGTAATTCAATATGGTTGATGTTATTAATTACATAAGTTTGCATCTTGAATCTGTAACGCTTTTAGCGTAGGAAATACAATATTTATACCATCACCCTTTGATATAAGGCTATAAATCACATGTTACGAGAAAAGTGTAACGAATGAAAGGAGACGAGTTAGGCCCCAAGTTTCTTAAGACCAAATTTGTTTTAGGAATTTTTAAGACGATTGAACTATGTCCTTCTGTCTGGTTGGCTGGCTAGATGGCTGGTGAGCAGAATAACTCGAGTAAACCTAAACCTAAACAGAATAGCCCCATTCTGGCACCTGCCATACAAAATTACCTATTTTTGGATAATCAATATTTCCTTTATTCCTTCCAAACGGACAGCTGTAGGATATTTGAATTTCGCCCGTCTAATTATCTTGTAATACTAGACAAACTCTAAGAAAACCGAAACCTTTGCCACACACCTTCTGGTACCTCCCATACAAATGACCGAATTGACCCTCATAGTTTTACATGCATATATTTTTTGTATGTACGCTGAATTTAATAAAATTTTGCCGTTGATTATGAAGAAAAACCGGAAACGTTGTGCATCCGCTAATGGTACCTTCTATAGAAATTAGTAAAATTTTGATGGGAGGTGGGAGTAGTTTTTGTTCGAGTATGCCTATCTTAGAACTTAATCTCCGCTTAGAGGATAGAAGCTAGCATACCAAATTTCAGCTCGATAGCTGTTAATTTATGACTGTGATCGCAGGGACAGACCCCAAAAAAGGTACAATTTGTATGGGAGGTGGAAGTAGGTTTCGTTCGATAATGACCATCTTAGAACCGCATATCGCATACCAAATTTCAGCTCGATAGCTCTGAATATACGGCTGTTATCGTGTGGAAAGACAAAAAATTCAATTTAAACCAAAAAAAAAAATTAGAAAGCGCCCTCTGGCGGCGCTTAAAAATAAATGTCAAAAATGGATTCAGTGACCTCAAAAATAGTAAGATTCCACAACTTTCCGGGATAAATAGCATTATTTTATGACATTTTTAATGAATATTTCTTGTTAGCCAGCGTTCAAAAATCACCAACTTCGAATGCGTTTAAAAAAAATCTCGCACTAAACTTAAGAAATCCCTTGAGGGTTTTATTATACATAATGTGAACTTTAATTTTCTTTTGGTTTCATCCCATTCCGATTTTGGTTGTTGCACAGTGTTATTTATCAATTTGTGTTAGTGTATCATTCGATACTTTGGCTAAACGAGCAGAAAAGATTTTTTATTGTTGATATTAATCGTCAATTCATTGTCACGCACTAGAATAACGCGTTTCGAACTCCATGACGAGATCATCTTCAGAACCCTTTGTGACGAGTTGATGCAATGTGGTACATCATCAGCTGTATATATATCTACAATTATGTTAAACATTTACATGCGAAGTAGATATCAGCCGAAAATGTCCAACATCAATTTGAATTTGACCGTTAATATTCAACATGAGAATGGAGGATATTTTTCATCACAATTCCCTTTTTTTTTATTACCTCAAAGCTCGTTTTTTTCAAGGGTATTTGTTGGTAAACTAAGTTTGGTAAAGCATAGTTTTTTTAGCCTGACAAGTAACCAATACAGCTATATATATCGTTGGAATAGCCGTAGTGTCTTCTTTCTTAATCCATTACTTACTTACTTACTTACTTAGCTGGTACTTCTATGCAATCCCAGTGGATTATATACCGCACGTAGAAAAATATTATAAGCGCCTCGATCTTCTGTGCTTCTTCTCCAGTGAGTCACACCGAGTTCTGTATGGTTCTCAGTAACCTGGTCTTTCCAACGGAGTTTTGGTCGCCCTCTTCTGCGCCGTCCATCGAGTTCATTGTCGAAGACTTTTCGAGCTGGAGCATTTTCGTTCATGCGTACAACATGATCTAGCCAACGCAACCGTTGCACCTTAATGCGTTTGACCACGTCAATGTCAGTGTACAGCTCGTACAGCTCATGATTCATACGACGCCGATACTCTCCGTTAACGATGATCGGCCCATATATTTTACGGAGTATTTTTCTCTCGAATACCGCCAGAACCGATTCATCCGCTTGTGTCATAACCCAGGATTCAGAGCCATACATTAGGACAGGTAGAACCAGTATCTGGTATAGCTGGAGTTTTGTTCGTCGAGAGAGGGCTCTGTCATTGAATCGCTTGCTTAGTCCGTAGCAGCATTTATTTGCAAGCAGGATTCTTCTCCGGATTTCTAGGCTGACATTATTTGCTTTGTTGATGGCGGAGCCTAGGTAGACAAAATTATCTACCACCTCGAAATTATAGTTGTCAACGTTCACGCAGTTCCCCAAACGAGTAGATTCTTTGTTCGTTGAAACTAATAACTTAGTTTTGTCCTCGTTCACCGTTAGGCCCATTTTCGCTGATTCCTTCTGAATACCTGTGAAGGCTGCAGTCACATCCCGCAGTTTTCGACCGATGATGTCTACGTCATCAGCGTACGCGAGTAGCATGTGGCTTTTGTTGAATATAGTGCCACTCGTGTTTACTGCAGCTTTTCTCATTATCATCTCCATCACAATGTTGAAGAGATCGCACGATAGGCCGTCGCCTTGTTTTAGGCCTCGTCTGGTATAGAATGGCTCCGTAAGGTCCTTGCCAATCTTCACTGAAGACTTCGTGTCAGTCAGCGTCATTCCGCAAAGACGTATCTGCATCGCTGGAATACCAAACTCAGCCATGGCTTCAAGTAATTTCTGCCGTATCGGGCTGTCGAAGGCTGCTTTATAGTCGACAAAAAGATGGTACGATCTGTTTCTCTTGGGTCTTTTCCAGGATTTGCCGAAGTGTGAAAATCTGGTCAGTTGTTGATTTTCCAGGTCTAAAGCGACACTGCTAAGGCCCGATCAGGTTGGATAACACTGGTTTTAGTCTTTCACATAGCACACTCGACAGGACCTTATATGCGATGGGTAAAAGGCTGATCCCGCGGTAGTTGGAGCACACACTTGGATCACCTTTTTTCAGCACTGGACATAATACGCTTACATTCCAATCGTCGGGCATGCACTCTTTAAGCCAAACCGTGCGCAGGAGCTGGTGCATGCTCGTTATCAGCTCCTCGCCACCGGACTTGAAGAGCTCTGCGGGCAGACCGTCGGCACCGGCTGCTTTGTTGATTTTCAGCCGCGATATTGCTCTTTTTACCTCGGCTTGACTTGGTGGTGGGCAATCTAAGCCGTCGCCGACAATTGGCGTGATAACTTCACGTGCGTTGCCCTATAAGCTGCATCCTGTTCCTCAGACGCTATGCGATATTCTTCATCGTACCAGGATTCGTCTGAGCGCCGCTTTTCATATCCTAGCACGGTTGTTGCGGCGGTTGCCATGGAATGCGCAATATGCTGCCACTGTGTATCGATAACGTCAGAAGTGGAGGCGTTGTGTCGTAAAAGTTGGGAGATCTGGTTGGAGTAGGCAGTAGCTATCTCTGGGGTTTGCAGCTTCGCGATGTCCAGCTTTCTTTGTGTTTGGTTACGTGCGTTTTTCGCTTTGCTCAATCTTGTGCGCACCTTGGCTGCAACCAGGTAATGATCCGAGCCAATATTAGCACCACGGATCACACGCACATCCATGACACTAGATGCATGCCTGCCATCAATTACCACATGATCAATTTGTTTTTTAGTGTTTTGATCGGTGGATAGCCAAGTTGCCTTGTGGATATCTTTGTGCTGGAATCTGGTACCACTCACTACCATGTTCCTTCCCGCTGCGAAGCTTACCAGCCTAAACCCGTTGTCTGACGTGTTGGTATGCAGGCTGAATTTACCGATCGATGGACCAAGAACATCTTCCCTTCCTATTTTTGCATTAAAGTCTCCCAGAACAATTTTAATGTCGTGGCCAGGGCAGCGGTCGTATGTTTCCTCTAGGCGCTCGTAAAATGCATCTTTAATCTCATCGTCTTTATCTTCCGTCGGGGCGTGTACACAAATCAGCGTGATGTAAAAATATTTCGCCCGGATGCGAATGGTGGCTATTCGGTCACTTACAGGGTTAAACCGCGAGACCAGGTGTCGAAGTCTCTTGCCGACTATGAAACCACATCCAAATTCGTGTCTTTCTGCATTGCAGCTGTAAAAGATGTCCCTGTCCCGTCCATCTCATTTCCTGTATGGCGGTGATGTCAGCCTTGTATTTTTCGAGGACATCCGCCAGTTGAATAGAGGCACCATCTCTGTAAAGAGTTCGGACATTCCAAGTGCATATCCTTAAATCATGGTCCTTATATCGGTTGCGGCTGTCGTCAACATTTGGGGGGTTCTTGTTATATTTATTCTCCGTGTTTTCATAATAGATTTTGTTTAAGGAGAGTGGCTTATTAGGCCACCGCTCCCGATCCTAGTTTCTTGGGGCTGCCAAAGCCACTAGGGGAGGCTGTGTTGAGCTTCATTAACTTCTGTTACCTACTTCCTAAGACGCATCGGTGGTAGCATGCCGATTAGGTTACTCAACGTTTCGCCTTCTAACTCTAGGTAACTTCTAAGCGGTTGCTTTAAAGTCATTGCCCAGGGAATACTTGGTCTAAGACCGGAAGTAGTTAGCTGCTTGGACAGTGCCGCAAAGGAATCGATTCTGGTCACTCCCAAGTGAGTGACAATCAGTAACTTTCAGCCTCTGGGCAAAGTCCCATTCTCCAATCCATTGAGAAATTTAAAATCAGTTAATATTCAACCACGTTACTGTCTTATAAGTGCGTAATGGTTCGAAAAAATCGGTATCATAGTGGACTTTATGAGCTATTTAGGTTGCCTAGACTCGTACAGATTGTATTGGTATGTTCACGAAAGTTGTTTAACTTTACCATGGCCACAAATTTGGCGAGCATTGTTAGAGAAAAATTTGGACTCCATCGAAGTAATACTCCAAAAAGTGAAAATATTATAATTTCACCAACATTTCATTACTAACATTTTTGACATAATTTGTTTTTTCAAAGGGCTAACTGATTTTGCGAATCTTTAGGGGTCCATAAAAAAAATTGGTAACCAATCTCGCCAATGTGAGTAAAGGGTTTTATTAACCTTCTATAGTAGAATCGAACCTATATTGTCACATTCTTTCACGTGTTGCTCGATTGTGTATCTTTCCATGGTTCAAATTGAGTAAGTCTGAAATTGATAAATGTCAGATGAAATGCAGAAACGAACTTGACGTTTACGAGTGGTTCACATTCAACAACGGCGCCTAAAATTTGAGTACCCTTTGATTACAAAAATAAAAGTTAAATAAAATTGATACATATATAAAAAAAAAACATATTTTTGTAATTTAAAGCAAACAACAATAAATTTTAATTATTTCTAAAGAACTTTTCAACTTGAATACTAATATCCTTTATTAGCTGCTGCACATCATTTCCTGTTACTTCAGTTGCAATTTTATTCCATTTTATTGCCAGACATTCAGATATGTAAACTTCTGATGTAAGTGTCGTCTGCTTGAGAAATGACCAAATCAAAGCTTTTTTGCAATCTTGTAAATTTTTTGATAAAAATATTTTTGCTCTAAATGTCCTGTACCATATTCAACAACAAAATTTCTTTTTTATGTCTTCAATTCCACGATTGTACTTTATTGGATTTCGTCAGTACTTTATCGTACTAATAACGTCCACGTTTTCTAGCAATATGGTTTGTTTTTCAGACTATTTCAGGAAATTTATAACAAACCAGGGTCTTTGCAACATATCAAATACTTCGCGCCGAGCTTGTTCTTGTGCTGTACTATTCGGCTCAATCTGCATCATAGTGCTCATGACTGCATTTTTATAGACGTAAGTATTTTTAACCGCGACAAATGGTTTTCGGTAGGTGACGTGTAATAAAGTCATAGGTAATAAAGCCATATAGTCTTATTTCTCAATCGAATGGGAAATAAGGCCATATGGATTTATTAACACAGAATGTGTGAAATAAAGCCATTATGGCATAATTTCACTTTTCACAACTTTTTGAATAAAATGTATCTAGTATGTTTGTTTTGCGCGCATTAGTCTAGCTGCATAACCAGCCTATCTCTCTATCTCTGTTTCTGTTTATAAGTCGATAAACATAGTGGTGTTGTAGATAACACATTGCAGCAATAGATGAATGCGGTGGGGGGCACTTTTAGTCGCATTTTTCGTTGGTATGGCATTATTTCCACTTTTATCGGAAACGCTGTTGATCATATAATTCTCAAAGATTTTCCTATGATTGATCCTGACTATATTGGTTTTTCTTGCATTTTGTGGACAGTAATTTCCGATTACGCTTTTCCATCACATATTTTTCCGACAAATAGTAACCAACATTAAAGTCATTCAAAAGCGGCGTCAGCCGCTCTTCTCCTCCGATTAACACCACCTACGGAGGAGATAATTTGCATCCAAGAGCCATGGATTAATCAAGACCGTATCTGCGGACTCAACAAAGAAGGCTACTGTACTCTGTACGCTGCCGGATCAGGTAAGACCAGAGCTTGTATTATGGTCAAGAACACCCTTAAAGCTTTTATTCTAAGTGATTTCAGCGATAAGGACAACTGTACGGCTGCAGTCGAGAACAATGGTCAGGTAATTTGGATTATGAGCTGCTACATGGCACACGATCATGCAGATGATCCACCTGGCTCCACCGTAAGAAAGGTAACGTCCCACTTGAACAACGGAAACGTTCCTCTGATCATATGTGCGGATGCCAATGCGCACCATACTATCTGGGGTAGCTCAGATATCAACCTAAGGGGTGAGTCGCTTTTCAACTTTATTATCGAAAACAAACTAACAGTAGTTAACAGGGGTAACGAACCCACTTTTATTGTTACTAACAGAAAAGAAGTTCTAGATGTTATACTAATTAACGATAAATACTCAAATATGGTCAGTAACTGGAGGGTATCAACAGATTGCTCGTTTTCTGACCATCTATATATCGACTTTGATCTGTCGCTCGAAGTGGATACAGAAGACAGCTATATTAATAGAAGGAAAACAAACTGGCTCATCTTTAATGGAGTTATAGAGAGCAAGTTACCCACGTGTCCGGCCTCTATCGATGATAAGTCTACACAGGACTCCACGGTTGAAATACTAACAAACGTCTTAGCTGAGGCAAGGAAAAAATCCTGCAGCAGAACTGACAGGAAAGGCAAGGCTAAGCCACACTGGTGGAATGCAGATATTGCGGCAAAACGCAGGGAATGCAGGAAACTATTCAATAAGGCTAAAAGAGATGGCAATTGGAGCGCATATAAATCTTCAGTTAACATTTTCAAGAACCTGATAAGGAAGGCCAAAAGGCAGTCTTGGAGAAAATTCTGCAGTAATGTAGAAAGCTCCTCGGAAACTAGTCGGCTACGCAAGATCTTATCCTCGAATCCAACAATACCATCGTACATACAGAGACCAGATGGTACATGGACCACTAGCAGCCTCGAAACTCTGGAAGTGCTGATGGAAGCACACTTCCCAGGTTGTCGTGAAAGTGACTACCAGTTTATAGCAAACTCGGTCGACCATAACTATGATATCTCAGACATACCGATTACTGAACATCGAATTCAATGGGCTATCAAAAGTTTCCACTCTTTTAAGTCACCGGGACCCGATGGAATTATTCCCGCGGATCTACAAAAGAATATCGAAGTATTGACGCCCTGGCTTCTAGCTATATTTAAAGCATGTCTGAAACTGTCGTATATTCCAACGAGATGGACAACCTACAAAATTGTATTTATCCCTAAAGGGGGTAAGGCATCTCACACTAAAGCCAAGGATTTTAGACCGATCAGCCTATCTTCCTTCTTACTTAAGACTATGGAGAGAATAATTGATGTATATATCAGATCATCTCTTAAACCGGAGGCCCTGTCCAGGGCTCAGCATGCCTACACGAAGGGCAAATCCACGGAAACTGCTTTACATATGATAACTAGCCTCATTGAAAGATCCCTGAACTACAAGGAATACGCTCTCGCTGCCTTCCTGGACATTGAGGGAGCTTTTAATAATGTCAAACCTGAATCTGTAATTGACTCAATGGAACAACTGGAGATTAACCCAGTGGTCATCGCGTTAGTTGATAAACTACTAAAATTTAGGCGCATTGGATCCAGTCTGGGCGTGTCAAATATTTCCAAGGTGGCGGTTCGCGGTACTCCACAAGGAGGAGTACTCTCTCCACTACTATGGAATCTTAACATCAACACTCTCCTGAGAAAGCTGGAGAAAACATGCTGCACAACCGTCGCATATGCGGACGATGTGGCACTAATAGTTACAGGTAAGGATCCAAAACTACTCTCTGAGCTACTGGAATCTGCACTGAAACTTCTTCTGAAATGGTGTCATGAATGTGGACTGGGTGTAAATCCGAGTAAAACAGAACTGGTGCTATTCACACGGAGATACAAAATCCCTCAATTTGCCAAACCAACATTAAATGGAGTCGCACTTACACTCTCTGACAGTGCCAAATACCTCGGGCTAACACTGGACAGTAAACTGAATTGGAATCTGAACACTCTGACCAGGATCAGCAAAGCGGCAACGGTTCTATACTGCTGCAAAAGGACAATCGGCCTAAATTGGGGAGTTAGCCCCAAGAACTTAAACTGGTTATACGAATCAGTTATCAAACCAATCTTATTCTACGGATCGGCAGTCTGGTGGCCGGCGCTGGATAAAGCGTCCCAAAGGCTGAAATTCGAACGCATTATGAGACTGATGGCAATGATGATAACAGGGGCACTTAGAACTACTCCAACTAAGGCACTGTTCACGATCCTAAACTGGTTACCCCCGGACATTGAGGCGAGGAAAATAGCGGCGAATACCGCAATGCGTTTAGACGCCACAGAAGCATGGATGCACAGAAACTATGGACATGCCAAAATTCTGAACCTAATCAATGTGATCTACCGCACGGATTACACCATACCTGAACCTCTATTCGATCCGGGTTTTATAAGGAACATCCCGGATAGGTCCTACTATAATTATAATGCCCTGAACTTTGGGGAGGATGTCATCCTAATTTTCACGGACGGCTCACAATCAAAGGAAAGAGCGGGCTGTGGAATCTTTTCGGAAGAGTTGAATCTGAGTTTATCAATCAGGCTACCAGACCATTGTAGCATAGTTCAGGCCGAAATAGCGGCCATTAGAATAGCCGTAGAGAAAATTCAGTATCTTGGGATATTGGACGGCAATATTCATATTCTTACTGATAGTAAAGCGGCTATCAGATCCCTAGAGAACGTGTACACCACTTCGAGAAATGTTCGTGAATGCCGGTCGTCTCTTGAGGAGATAGCGAGACATTCGACGGTTACCCTAACATGGGTTCCAGGACATGGGGACATATATGGAAACCAAAGGCCGCCATAACCATGAACTCGGGCGAAGTTTACGGTCTCATTGGGATCCCTCTCACTAGGGGGAAACAGGTCATTGCGGGGAAACTGAACATCATTGCTGAAGAGAGATGGGCAAGAGAACCCACCTGCACGACGACCAAACAAATTTGGCCTACACAGGATGCACAGAGGACACGATTTGTGCTGAACTTGTCCAGAGTCCACCTAAGGAACATCATAGCTGTAATAACTGGTCACTGGCCGGTTGGCAAACACGCTAAGAGGCTAAAACTACCATACAACGATTTTTGTAGAAGCTGCAATGATGAGGAAGAAGAGGAGACCACGGAACATCTTCTATGTCACTGCCCTACTTTTGGTGACCTGAGATACGAAAAGCTTGGTCATCGGACACTTCTAGACAAAACCTGTCTATCTGTAGGCGATTTGCGGAATATCCATGCCTTCATCAGAGCAACGAAATGGCTTGACAGCGACGTTGGCCGACTAGAATAGGAACATTTGGTGCGAAAATCTTAAAATGGTATCACAACGGGACTCATACTAGGACCCAAGTGAGCTGTGTTCAACGTGGCTGCCGAATTAACCTAACCTAACCTAAAGTCAGTAACTACAGAATAATATTACATTACTGGATTCAACATGTAAAAAGACATTCGTCCTTCGTCAGCTAGGACCGCTGTAGTATCAATTTTACTGTATCCAGATTTTGCGTGAAAATTACTTTAATCACTTCTTCTTTACTGGCAGCAACAACAGAAATTCATCTATCAGTAGCCGCACGTAGAAAACCATTCCAAGCGCTTCGGTCTTTTGCGCACCGTAGATAGTTCGTCATACCAAGCTTATTTAACATTTCCGTCACCTGGTCTATCCATCGGAGTTTTGGTCGCCCCCTCCTGCGCCGCCCATCGAGTTTATTGCCGAAGACTTTTCGAGCCGGAGCGTTGTCGTCCATTCGTACAACGTGTCCAAGCCAGCGCATTCGGTCTATTTGAACGCGCTTGACCACGTCGATGTCGTTGTACAGCTCATACAGCTCATGATTCATTCGACGACGGTACTCGCCGTTCACGATGATGGGTCCAAATATTTTGCGGAGTATTTTTCTCTCGAAGACTCCCAGAATAGATTGATCCGCTTGTGTCATTACCCACGATTCTGCGCTGTAGAGCAAGACAGGTAGGATCAGAGTCTGGTAGAGCTGGATCTTTGTTTTTCGAGAGAGCGCTTTGTCGTTAAATCGCTTGCTTAGCGCATAGTAGCAGCGGTTTGCGATCAATACTCGTCTTTTGATTTCGAGGCTGACATTATTATTTTTGTTTATGGCGGAGCCAAGGTAGACAAAATCATCTACCACTTCAAAATTATAGTTGTCAACGTTCACGCAGCGTCCCAGACGAGTGGACTCTTTGTTCGTTGAAACAAATAACTTGGTTTTGTCCTCGTTTATCACCAGACCCACTTCAGCCGACTGCTTTTCAATGCTCGAAAAAGCCGCAGTAACATCTCGCAATCCACGTCCAATAATATCGATATCATCAGCATACGCGAGCAACATGTGGCTTTTGTTAAATATGGTGCCATTCCTGTTTACTGCTGCTTTCCGCATGATCATCTCCATTACGATGTTAAAGAGATCGCAGGACAGACTATCGCCTTGTCTAAAGCCTCGCTTGGTAGAAAATGGCTCTGACAGATTTTTGCCAATTTTCACTGAAGACTTCGTGTCAGTCAGTGTCATCCCACAGAGTCGAATTAGTTTTGCGGGGATACCAAACTCAGCCATAGCATCCAACAATTTCTGTCGTATCGGACTGTCAAATGCAGCTTTGTAATCGATGAACAGATGGTAGGTATCGATCTGCATTTCTTGGGTCTTCTCCAGGATTTGTCGTAGCGTGAATATCTGGTCGGTGGTGGATTTACCAGGTCTAAAGCCACACTGATAAGGTCCAATCAGGTTCGCCAGGAGGGGCTTTAGTCTTTCACATAACACACTAGACAGGACCTTGTATGCGATGGGTAAAAGGCTAATCCCGCGATAGTTGGTACACACACTAGGATCGCCTTTCTTAAGCACGGGACATAGGACACTCAGATTCCAATCATCGGGCATGCATTCCCTGAGCCAAATCGTGTTTATGAGCTGGTGCATGCATGTAACCAGGTCATCGCCGCCGGCTTTAAAAAGCTCTGCCGGCAGTCCATCGGCTCCCGCAGCTTTATTATTTTTAAGCCGGGCAATTGCCGTGCTGATCTCGTTTTGGCTCGGTGGTGGACAATCTACTCCATCGTCGATGATTGGTGCGATTCCGTCACTTATGCTGCCTTCGGGAACGAGAAGAGATTGAAAGTGTTCCCTCCATATTTGCAGCACACTCTGAGTGTCCGTGACCAGATTTCCGTCTCTGTCCTTACAGGTGGGGATCCCTGTTCCAAAACCTTTACTTTTAACCTTTTGGTAGAACTTTCGGGCCTCACCTCTATCCCTGTAGTTTTCGATATCCTGGCTCTCTCTTTTCTTCCACAGACGCTTTTTCCGTCTGAACAGGCGTTTCATCTCCCTCCTTTTCTCTTTATAACGCTCCGTCACCGCACGCGTCGCCATTGGCTGCAGTTTTGCCTTGTATGCAGCATCCATTTCCTCAGACATTTCGCGACATTCGTCATCGTACCAGGGCTTGTCTGAGCGTGGTTTTTCATAACCCAGTACGGTTGTTGCGGCAGTGGTCATAGAATTCGCAATATGCTGCCACTGCATGTCGGGAACATCAGAACTAGGGGGATTTGTATGGAGTAATTGAGAGAGCTGGTTGGAGTAGGCATTGGCTATCTCAGTGGTCTGCAGCTTTGTGATGTCTAGCTTCCTTTGCGTTTGATTAAGAGTGTTTTTAGCTCTACTTAATCGTGTGCGTACCTTGGCTGCAACTAGGTGGTGATCCGAGTCGATATTTGCACCGCGCATCACACGCACGTCCATAACGCTTGAGACATGCCTTCCATCAATTACCACGTGATCAATCTGATTTCTTGTATTTTGATCGGGAGATATCCAGGTTGCCTTGTGGATATCTTTATGCGGGAATCTGGTTCCACTCACAACCATGTTTCTTGCCGACGCGAAACTTACCAGTCTGAATCCGTTATCGGAGGTGTTGTTGTGTAGACTGAATTTTCCGACTGCTGAACCAAGAGCATCTTCCCTTCCTATTTTAGCATTAAAATCTCCCAGAACAATTTTAATGTCATGTGCAGGGCAGCGGTCATATATATCCTCCAGGCGCTCATAGAATGCATCTTTGATGTCATCGTCTTTGTCTTCCGTCGGGGCGTGTACACAAATCAGCGTAATGTTAAAATATTTCGCCCGGATGCGAATGGTGGCTATACGGTCATTTACAGGGTTAAACCGCGAGACCAGGTGTCGAAGTCTCTTGCCGACTATGAAACCACATCCAAATTCGTGTCTTTCTGCATGGCAGCTGTAAAAGATGTCACAGTTCTTCCGTCGTGTGCATCCCTGTCCCGTCCATCTCATTTCCTGTATGGCGGTGATGTCAGCCTTGTATTTGTCGAGGACATCCGCCAGTTGGATAGAGGCACCATCTCTGTATAGAGTTCGGACATTCCAGGTGCATATCCTTAAATCATGGTCCTTATATCGTTTGCGGGGGTCGTCAACATTTGGGGGGGTTCTTGTTTTTCGTTTTCTTCGTGTTTTCATAATAAATTTTTGTTTAAGGAGAGTGGCTTATTAGGCCACCGCTCCCGATCTTAGTTTCTTGGGGCTGCCAAAGCCACTAAGAGAGCCTGTGTTGAGTTTCAGTAACTTCTGTTACCTAGTTCCTAAGACGCATCGGTGGTAGCATGCCGATTAGGTTACTCAACATTTCGCCTTCTAACTCTAGCTAACTTCAAAGCGGTTGCTTTAAAGTCATTGCCCAGGGAATACTTGGTCTAAGACCGGAAGTAGTTAGCTGCTTGGACAGTGCCACAAAGGAATCGATTCTGGTCACTCCCAAGTGAGTGACAATCAGTAACTTTCTTCCTCTGGGCAAAGTCCCATTCCCCCCACTTTAATCACTGCAAAGTAAATATCAGACACTGATAAATGTGGCTTAAAAGCGTTAAGTCTATCACTTATATTTAATACAATTTATCACTCTAGTTATCCCTTGCTCGGAATGTGTGTTTTTAAAACAAACTGAACTTCACTTATTTTTTAAGTTATAGATATTATCAGGCTAGACCATTATTTTTTTGTTCGTTCATTACAGATTTTAACTGAAGATAGTTGTAAGTTGCTAGTAAAATTAATGGCTTTCTAAAAGCTATATACGACGGTTCAATGAAATTTGTGCTTTGTTCAAACAAATGCCCAAGGACATAATGCAGACACATTGTCTGAAGGCGAGACTGGAAAATGTTTAGCAGCCATTGTTACTTTGGCTATAAATTTTCATACATACCGAAAAGCCATGTATTATTTATTTAAAGCGATTTAAAAAACATTACTGTGGCTTTTAAGCTGAATTTCTTGTTTATACACAATACATAACACGACATGGTGATGCTTCGCAATAATGTTACTGTTATTATTACACGTAATATGCTTTTATGTAAGGATTCTTTTAGAATTCTTGGATTTTCTGGTCCTGGATTACTATGTATGTATAAAACAATTAAAAAATGAAAAAAAAAAAAATATTTTTGTCATTAAAATATTTACTTTAACCAACGAAATTTTTCCAGCTCCTTGGTCATAACTTTTTACGCTTCGCGATGATGGTATTTTTTTTGTTTTATTTTTTTAGTTCTTAACGTAACTTTTTTTAAAGAAAACTCATATATCTTTTTAGCTTTGTACTTATGTATCCATGCACATTTTGCTAACTCCACCGCAAATAAAATTATCATAAGGAAGTTTTGGTGGTTACATAGTGACTGAAAGTGCAACAGAAAACAACGAATTTAATATAATTAATGGCGAGGGGGAAATGTATGCAACTTCTGTGTAATTAGCATGAAAGGGACAGCCAAAAGTACGTTTGTTTTTAACAAATTACGACAGTTTTTGCACAAGTTTTGCTTTGTTGTGCGGTGACAAAAGAAACAGCTTGTGGGGCAGCCATACGAAGTGTTGACTTGCTAAATTAAATAATGTTTTTGGTGTTCTAAAGTATTTTTTTGTTTATTTTTAGTTTAGTGCAAAGAATTTATATAAATTTAGTTTGTTCTCGCGACAAGTAAAGTGAAAATGTATAGGGATAAGATTTCACGTAAGACAAAAGCAGTAAACAATAGATGTTGACTGCTTAGTCAGATTAGGTAATTTTTATTCATTATCCGAGTAAGTTTTTACCATATAGTTACACAGATGTTGTCAAATTAGGGACGACTTAAAAAGCATCGCTTGAGTGTCATTTAAAAAGGGATACAAGTTAATTATATTGCTATGTTGGGCCATGGTGTATGCAAATCTAAGTTACTTTAAAGTGTACTATGAAGACCAGAACATGCCGTATTGCCCAGTTTTAAATGGTTTGCGTGTTTTTCAGCCACTACATAACATTGACAACAAAACGTGACTGCAGAAATCAGATTTGGAAGTCACACGTATAACTACGACTAAACCAGTAAGAAAGTTGCAGTCGGGCAACCCAAAGGTACATATCTATGGGAGAAGGGGATTGTCTAGACTTCCAGATTTTTATACCATCACCCTTAGGGATGAGGGTATATATCATTTGATACGAAAAAAAGTGTAACGCATTTAAGGAGACGAGTTAGACCCCAAGTATCTTAAGACCAAATTCGTTTCAGAACTTTTTAAGAAGAATGAGCTATGTCCGTCTGTCTGGCTGGCTGGCTGGATGGCTGGTCAACAGGATAACTCGAGTAAACCTTAACGGATCGGTATGAAAATTTACCAGTATCAATATTTTTCAAAACGAACTTATGGGATTATAAATGGGCTGAATAGCCCCACCCCTTCTGGTACCTCCCATACAAAATTACCTATTTTTGGAAAATTAATATTTCTTCCAAAACTTCCAAACGGACAACCGGAGGATGTTTGAATTTGGTCAGTTTATTTATCTTGCAAAAGTAGACAAACCCTAAGAAAACCCAAGTGAGTGACAATCAGTAACTTTCCACCTCTGGGCAAAGTCCCATTCGGCAATAAACTCGATGGGCGGCGCAGGAGGGGGCGACCAAAACTCCGATGGATGGACCAGGTGACGGAACTGTTAAATAAGCTTGGTATGACGACCTATCTACGGAGCGTAAAAGACCGTAGCGCTTAGAATGGTTTTCTACGTGCGGCTACTGATAGATGCCAGTAAAGAAGAAGAAGAAGTGGGTATGTTCAGTAAGGGATCAGTAAACGTACCACGCAACCAGGAATGTTTCTTTTTTAAATTTGTATGTAATTTTTACGCAATATAATCACATTGTACCTTGTATAAACATAGTTTGGCACATTCCCCACTCATATCAATTGAAATTTTATAAATTTCGTAACGTTTTGATTCATGTTTTAACACTTTTCAGTTTTGTTGCATTCGAAACTCGCTGGGTTCGAAACTTCCCATCAAACCTCTCTTACTTAACATACTCTGTAAATTCGCTCGAACCTAAGATGTTCCTAACAGGGCTCTGAACGGTAGTGGCTGTGCTAAAGTCACACTGATAAGTCCCAATCAGGTTGGGTAACAATGGCTTCAGTCTTTCGCATAGCTCAATCGACAGAACCTGATATGTGATGGGTAAAAGGCTAATCGCGGGCTAGTTGGTGCACATACTTGGATGACCTGTTTTCAGTACATGACATTATACACTTAGATTCCAATAATCGGGCATGCACTCGTTAAGGAAAACCGTGCGTTGGAGCTGGTGCGTGCTCGTTATCTGCTCCTCGCCAGCATACTTGTAGAAATTTTCCGGAAGTCCGTTGGCACCGGCTGCTTTATTATTTTTCAGACGCGTAATTTTTCTTTTTAACTCGGTTTGACTTGGTCATGACCACTGCCTTCTGGAACCAGCAGTTGTTCGAAGTTTTTTCTCCATATATGCAGCACACTCAGCGAATCTGTAACCAGATCTCCATCCTTGTCCTTACAGTATGGAGGCTTTTGCTTTTTTGTAGTAAAATTTTTGGGCTTCACCTCCATCCCTTTATTGCTCTATATCTTCGTTTTATAGTTCCTATATCTGATATTGATCACTAACAGGATTGAACCGCGAGACAAGATGTCTGCGTCTCTGGCCATCCACATCCAAATTTCCGCATGGCAGCTGTAATAGATGTCGCAATTTTTAAGTCGATGATGTCAGCCATATTAGTGGCACCTTCTCTATAGAGAGTCGGGACGTTACAGGTGCATATCCTTAAATCATGGTCCTATAAATTCCTAGAATTTATATAAAACATAAAAAAACTTAATTTCCCTTTACATCCCCTGAATGAGGTATGGGATAACTTCTCGCGTTGTTGTGAATTAACACGCATTCTATTTTTAAATCCACAACTAACGGCACTTACTTGTTTATCAACGAATGCGAACGTCACTGTTTGAGAAGCTTTTACTAGACATACCGAATGACTCGACACTTATACTGCGACGTTGCTGTCGACAACATCGAGGTGGCCGGAAATGAAAGAAAAATGTAGATTACTGGAGGCGGGAAACGACAGGAATCCTCGCATGGTAATCGCGTGTTCTAACCATCACGTCACCGGAATATATAATCATATTTAATTAGATCTATAACTAGGACAAATTTCGGATCAAATTAGATACAATTAGATAAGTTCTGATCTAATTAGTTATAACCATTTTTCGGATCTGTTGAGATACAATTAGATCCAATTGGATTTCCACTTTTTTACACAGGTATAGACGTTTTCCGCATTGTTTCTATCAAGCCTGCGTAATCTTTTAGTTGATGCTTAACATATAAGCAACTTAAGAATGAAGAATGATTTTCTTAAACATGGTTTACCTTACAGTAAAATAAATAAAATTGATTAAAAAGAACTCGAGACAAACGATCTAGTATTACTAAAGATATTTCGAAGCAGGCGAAATATTTAACCGAATTTCAGACTGTTGGTGTGCGTCTAAGTAAAATATCTACTATTTTCTGTGGAGCTGTAAAATTATTACCCAATTTTTTCAAAATATATTTATTGCCAATACATATTGTGTTAACTACTAACAAGCTATTTTATTTGTATAATATAATTAACATTTATATCGAATTTCAACACATGTAACATTTGTTCAACTATTTCTACCCAAAAAAATAAAACACAGCACAACAGCAAAATAATTTGTGTGCATGTGCCATCTATATGCTATTTTATATATTTATTTGGTTTAATCAAATCTACTAAACAAACACTGTTGACAAACACAATGGAAAATAGATTTTCTCTGAACAGCGATTGCATACATTGTATTAAAATATTTAAAACAATAAAATAAATAAACTTAAGCTGTTCATTTATACACTCTTGTGGCCCATGCATGTATATCTATGTGATTAGTAGGGTGATCAGTTCGGTTTTCAAAAACCGGCTACTCGGTTTTTTTCACTCATAAAAACCGTCGGTTTTTTTTAAATCCCTATTTTTCGAATATCGAATAATCCGGTTATTTTTTGTCGAATCTCGGTTTTTTGGCGTTCGATATTTTTTATTTAAATTTATTCATAATTGTGTTAAATGTGTTCTCGTACTTGTTTTTTTTCCAGTGTTTCGGAAGAACAACCTAATTGTTAGTTTTATAAATCTTCAATGTTTAATAAGTCGGCTGAAAAGCGAAAGAAATTACAAATGTTTGTAAAAGACCAATTTAATAAGGAGCTTCAACTTATCCATGATGTTAAGCACCACTGGAATTCTATAACCAATATGGTTTCTCAATTTTTAAAATTGCACAAATGTGTGAATCATACTTTATTGGAGTTAGGACTGACACCATTTAGTGAAAATGATATCGCAACTTTGTCTGTGCTTAGTGACACCCTTAAACCTTTGGAAATGTCTATACAAAAACTTTCTGCAAACTCTTCGACTTTAGCTGATGCTGAAGGTATTTTTAAATTTTTACATTAACACTTTTCAACAATTCAAAACCAATTATCAAAAAATTTATATGCAATTTTCAAAAGACGTATATCAGAACGACGTGTTCAAACCCTGAATACTCTCATTTTGTATTTAAGTACGAGTAAACTCCCAATTAGTGACGCATTTCTAAAATATTCAATATTAAACGCCTTGTACACTATAAGTCCAAATAGTACACTGAGTGAAAGGGCATTTTCAATGTCAAGTTTTATAAAAACCAAAGAAAAAAATAGGTATCCACCCAAGCACTTAAATTGTATCTTATTTCTTAAATGTTACTTTAGGTAAAACTAAAGATTAAATTAAATATATTTATATATAATCAATTATTTACAAATGAATTGTTTTGTTTCGTTTGTCTTTGTTAAAATAAGAAACTGATCTCACTAATGTTTTGCATTGTAATTATAATTAAACTAAAAGTTTACTTTTTATAGGTATAATTGATTTGTTTTCTGTTATTTTTTAATACAATTTTTTGTCAAAAATTGTCTTTTAATTTGTTATTTGGCATAATTTTGAAAACCGGATTATCCGGTTTTTTGTGAATTTCAAAAAAAGCAACCGGTTTTTTTTAAATGCCATTTTTCGAATAATTCGAAAACCGGTTTTCGCAAAAACCCGAATAATTGATCACCCTAGTGATTAGTCTATTTGATGAATCGAGCGCATGTTCTATATTTCAATCAAATACGAAAATTTGTTTTATCTTTTCTTTAACAAAACATCATAATTTAAAAATACAACGAAACATTGCATTTTTATTTGCTGGTATTGCAAGTTTGCATTTTAACTGTTGAATTTTTCCAAAAATCTTTCGAAATTTACTAGTCATTCAAAAATCAATAAATAATATTATTCGTTATACTGTAATTTAGTTTACAACAACATATGACAACCTTATCATACTCAATATGTGACACACATTCCTATGAACTTTAAATTTGCCTGGTGGACATATTAACAATATTCAATTTTTCTATGAAAAACTTAATTTTACTACATACTAATTAGGCTGGCTGGGACTATTTAATTAGATTATATGTTAAGCTTATAATTTCTATTGATGAATAACTGCTGATATGCCAAATTCTGCCTAGATTCACTTGCAACTGCCACTATCAATACATTATAATTTCATGTTAATTATTTTTGACACATCCTCATATTTTCACAGTCATGTGTCAGAATAAATGCAATCATTTTAATATAGTGCCACTACCAATATAGGAGTAAATATAAAAATCGTACGTGGAGAGAGAGTAAATAACTTTTATTTCAGTTATTTCAAATAGACGGGAAATCAAGTTTATCGTATTTGAATGTGAGTTAAAAATATGAAATACACCTTGGTGTTGGCTTTTGGTTTGAATTTACAGTGAATTAAGATATGGTAGATGGAAATTAGAGTAATACTGCCACATATGTTCCAGCTTAATTGCTTTGTTATACTTACTTACCTACTTACATACTTAACCTTCGCCTTACCAATACCCACCCGGGTGACCATTTCGGTTTTATTTCTTTAATAACTTTAATAATTTTTTTTTCAATCTAGGGGAAATTTTGACTCACTGAACAAATTTGTAAGTTTTATTAGAATTTTACAAAAATATAATAACATTTTATTTTTTTTATAAGATTTTTTTTATTTCAATTGTAATTTCTTTCTAACATTTTATTCAATTATTATATCAGTTTTCACATGTAGTTTGACTAAGGATGTACTCTAGACCGGGTCACCAAAAAAAATTTCCAAAGTCGAGGGCAAATATTAAAGATCACCTCGAGACAACTTCAAAAAAATTTTTTTTTTCCAAATTCGTTTTTTTGTCACTGCTTTTTTGTTTGTGGCTCAATCGTAACATCGATGTATAGGTCTCGACGAGTACTACATTTGTCCTATAGATGTCGCTGACATACGACATCATCTTGTAATGATGGCCTCATTTAGAGCGATTTCTACCCCTAAAATTTAAAAATATTTTTTCCTAGGATTAAAGCCCTTTAATACGACATACATACGACATCATCTTGTAATGTTGGCCTCATTTAGAGCGATTTCTACACTTCAAACCACTGTAAAAAAAATGAGGTCAAATGCTATCGTTTGATATTGGTTTGGTTCACCCCCGAGACAATGACCCTCAAATTGTGTCATAGTGTAATTCAATAAAAAGTTTTTTTTTTTGTTTCAATAAAATAGGGATTTTTTAAGAGACTCAAAGATTCACATAATTTGAAAATTTCTGTTGTTTCTTGGACTTAAACTCATATTAAATCACCTAACATAAGCAAATCCTTATCACTACCTTAAAGTTTGATAAACTGCCAATTTTTGCCTTTTTTCCTTATTTTGCCCTTTGAATTTAC